>CAJQUN010000419.1:395827-486170 GCA_907163345.1 Haberlea rhodopensis | reverse complement strand
TAAGGATGCAACAGAAGAGCTCAAGGGAGTGATCAATCGAAAAACGCAAAGAAAGCTAAACAGCACAAGCTTACAAGCTCAGACATGCTCGAGCTGAAAATCTTCATAAGCACAAGCATATTGTAATATTTGATCATCTTAGGGATCATTGTGTGCATAGACAAAGTCTATCTTTTGTATTCTGTACTACTAGATAGAGAAGTGAGAATCAATTGTAACTGTCACACAGAGTGTGTCTGAACAGATCGAGAGACTAGGAGTTTCCAGTCTGGTAGTGAGGGTAAATCCAGCTGAATTGGTTGTACAACATGATTGTATAATCAAAGTCTTCTAGTGGAATCCTTCCTTAATTGGAAGAAGGGGAGACGTAGAAGAATTACAACCACCTTCGAACATCCAGAAACATATTCTGTCTTTTATCATTCTGCACTTGCTATACTATTCAAGCCATCGAGCCGTTTTACTAATCTAAGAACAGACTTTCCGCACTAAAATACTCAGTGGTCTGTTCTGCAGAAACGTTGATTAAGAAACATATTTCTTTCACTAACCCGAGAGAAATCACAAAAGGATTATTTTTAATAGGAGTGTTCATTCACCCCCCCTCTAACACTCCGGACCGATCCTAACACGTGGTATCAGAGGACTATGTACTCGAGGACTGATCGGATCGCTCTTAGTATCTTACAGCGAGCCGGCCTGATATAATGTTCTCAGTCTGTATGTGCGCTAGATTTCAGTCAGATCAAAGCAATCACACTTTATTGCTGCTAAGGCGCATTCTTAAATACTTAAAAGGATCTCAGAAACGTTGGTCTTTGGTATTCCAAAGATTCAAACTTCGAGTTTAATCGGATATTCAGACGCTGACTATGCTGGCTAGTATAGATTGATCGCAAAGCACCAGTGGAACATGTCAATCCTTAGGTGAAAGATTGATTTCTTGTGTTTAGCAAGAAGCAAACATCTATTGCCACATCTACAGCTGAAGCATAATATGCTTGCCGCTGGAAGCTGTTGCGCTCAAATGCTCTGGATTCAACATCACTCAAATTCTATGGCATTCAGCTGTTGAATCTCCAATATGTTTGTGACAACACCAGTGCAATTGCTATAACGTATAATCCACTTTTGCACTCTCGAACAAAGCATATTGATATCAGACATCATTTTTATTCGAGATCATGTTGGCAAAAAGGAAATTCGGATCGAGCATATTTCAACAGACCCAGCAAGCAGCAGATATCTTCACCAAACCACTTCCTGAGGCTAAGTTTAATTATTTCGTCACATTCTTGGTTTAATAGACTTATCTTGATATTTTAGAGATATCTTTCTTTTCGCTTTTAAAGTTATATGCTGGCACATATCGATAATACAATGATCAGAAAGAAACAGACCGGTCCGAACTTCAGACCGATCTATGTCAAATCTGATGTTATCCCATGATCTGTCTGGTCAACAAATCTTTAAATAAAGTAATTATTTATAACAACCCGGACTGATTGCAATTTTAACCGCCTTATCTCTAAATCATCCTGTCCGTTTATTTTGAATTATTTAAGTATCAGTCATCGAGATACAGACACATGTCTTCTCTCTCCTATTTAGCGGGCTGAACATTTCACTTTCATTTCACTTTTTACGAATTACTGTTGTCTGTTTTCTAACTCTCATACTTTTCAATTTCTCCGGATTCTTCATTACATTCAAATGGCTACTATCATTCACAACTCTCTATCTGTTGAGTTCAATGAAATCTACAGGGGTGAAGATCCAGAAATTGTCTCCATGTTCAAATCCTTGGAGTCTTCTGGACTAAGGAACTTTCTGGAATGCGGAACAGTGTTTTACGAGTCGGAGATTCGAGAATTGTTTGCCAATGCTGTGTCTCAGAAGACGTTCATCTCCACCACCGTCAAGGGCAAATCATTTGACATCTCTCAGTCGACGCTGTCAAAGACCTTTGGTCTTCCCAATACCGGACTGACTGAGTTTGGCCACATTCCTCAGGCCACTATCACCGATCTTCAGGGGAAGGTATCCATTTTTGGCCATTGACTGCAACCATCATTCAAGAAGAAGGAAATGCTCTTTCATTTCCAAGTTTTGTGCGAGATTGTTAGCAAGCCACTATTGGGCAAAGCCGGAAGCTATGACGCTGTCACTGCCGAGAAATTCCGGGCCATGGCTGCTATTCACTCGGGACAAAAGATGAATTGGTCCGCAATCTGTTTGGAGTTTTGCTTGAAACAATTATCGCCTCCAAACAGGCTGTATGCTTTGCAGTTCCCCTCAGCAAGCTTTTGGAGACTTTGAACATCGAGCTGGGAAAGCCATCTGCTTTGAGTCCCTTTAAAATTCTCAACCCCAAGGGATTGGCACTACTGAAGTCCAAAGGTGCTCCACCCACTTCTTCCGATCTGGTGGCTGTCAAGATTGAACAAGGAGAAGAACAGGCTGCTGCTCGAAAGACTCGAGTCAAGCGTAAATTGACTATTCAGACTGACTCCGAGGAAACTCAGTCTGCTCCTTCATCTCCAGCCAAGCCCCCTCCTAAGAAGCCAAGAACCCAGATCACCAAGCCAATCAAAACCTTACCTCTTAAAACCTTACCTATATTGCCTCCCACAAAAGCCACCACTGCACCCCAAACTACACCCAACCTTCAACAGCTCCAACCACTGTACCCAAAGTCACCATCCGAGTCCCTTCTGCCGTCCCTGTGGTCAAAGGTATTGTTATCACCGAGTTGGGAGACTACACCCAATCGGGAATCAAGACCTCGTCTCCCACTGGCAAAGGCAAGACAATCCTCACGGAACCCCTCTCTTCAAAACCCAAATCAGCCGCTCAAACAGCCATCGACATCGCCATGGAAGATGTTGAAGAAAAGGTGAAGGAGCTCACTGTGGTATTTGACGAATATGTTGAATACAGAACGATCAACCACATTGATCTGTTCTTCGGAAAGCTGCGACGACTCTAAAAGATGGAACAAGAAGCCCTTAAGGGGACAGAGACTGATGACGTCATAATTGTTGTGCATCGCAAAGATCTGTTCCAGGCTAACCAAAGATTCAGACTGGCAAACTTGCTCATTGCCGCTAAGAAGGCGAATTTTGATCCGAGCAATCAAACTGCCAAAGATGATGGTGCCGTCATTGCTCAGCTGGAAATGGATGTTCATGCTCTTCACTTGGCTGTTCGTTTTCAACGACAGAAGCTCAACATATCCACTCCAGTTCCCAGCCCGGATCACCCATCTGCGAGCAAGACATTGGCCGAACCATTCATTGAGCCAATCGCTTCTGATTCAGCGGAGCAGACAACAAAGCAGAGAGCGGAGCAGCCATTGACTAATGCTCCGTCTGCAGATGAGACTGAAGCAATGGATGTCTTGTTGAACTCTCCAACAACTTCCCTCCCTGTTGGACCCTCAGTCTCCCAAATTCAGCACAGTCCAACCGCCGACCATACAACAGTCATCTCCCTAGACTTCGTCGATCCGGATCTGGTGGTGTCAACTGTTGTTGCCGCATTACAGGTTGAGGAGCCTACCAGACCTATCACACCTCCAGACCAATCTGCTGAAGATATGTCTTTTTTAGAAGAATTCTCTTCGGACTTGGTCATCTTGATCCGGTCCGACACACGCCAATCTGCCATGACTTCTCTTATACCAATTGCCGCAGAAATTGATCATGCCTTGTCGTCATCTGATCAATCTCCAAGCCGTTTATCTGATGAAGCTCCATCTCTGGCTAAGTCCCTTCAGCACCTTTCTGATAACTGTCTATCTCTCTCTCAACGAGTCATAGAAGTTCATCAAAGTCAGAGGACTACCTTTTTGGATTTTGAATCATTCAAAGAGAAGATGACCGCCAGCATTAGCAGCATTCAGCGCGGACTGAATGATCTGTTCTCTCAGCAATCTACATATAAAAACAGTCTGAGAAAAGAACAGATCGAGCTGGCCACTGAAGTTCGAGCCTCCGTCGCAAAGTCCCTTATTGCTCAAGACACTCGTCTTGATGCTATCGGCGCTTAGCTCGCCCAGATTGTCGATTTTCTTCAAGAGATTGCTGCTGACAAAAGGGGGAAAAGAGTAAAGACTTCAAGCCACATCAGTCTTCATCAAGAAAGTAGCGGTCTATATATAGTCAGACTTGTCTGTAATTGTATATAAGATTTTTGCTCAATAAAAATCAGAGTTCTTAGTTAAGTTATCGCTCATTTATTTTGAACTAAATGGCTTAATCAATCCAAACTTCAACTTAACTGTGTTCATTTATTTTGAACAAGAAGAAGTAATTGATCCGCAAGTATACGCTTCAGAGTTCTTAAAAGACTGAATAAAAAGATTTAGAAGCTAGGTTTTGTCATCATCAAAAAGGGGGGATTTGTTAGTTCCGGATTTTAAAGATGACAAAACAAATCAGAACGGATCGATAGAAATCAGACTGACCAGATCAATTGCTCAAACAGTGTATATCGCAAAATCAGAACGGATCGATGAACATCAGCCTGACAAGATCGAAGCTTCAGAACAGCTCAACTATTATCATATCAGAGCAGACAAGGTTGTATAAGCTTCGCTATTCAGTCCGAATCATTATTTATTGAAGCATTTAATGTTGCAATTAATGCTGAAAAAGACCAATGACTAAAGATTACCATAAAAGGTAAGAAAGACAAAGAAGAGCTCATCTGACAGTCGCCGAAAGCATGAACCAGAATGGCAAGTGCCCAAAAGAATAAGACTGTAGCTTACTCAGAGTTTGAGCAGAGTCAAAAGTTGCACATAAAGGGAAATAATGTCGTTGGTACATGCAACTATATAAGGATGCAACAGAAGAGCTCAAGGGAGTCTGATCAATCGAAAAACGCAAAAGAAAGCTAAACAGCACAAGCTTACAAGCTCAGACATTCTCGAGCTGAAAATCTTCATAAGCACAAGCATATTGTAATATTTGATCATCTTAGGATCATTGTGTGCATAGACTAAAGTCTATCTTTTGTATTCTGTACTAAGATAGAGAAGTGAGAATCAATTGTAACTGTCAGACAGAGTGTGTCTGAACAGATCGAGAGACTAGGAGTTTCAGTCTGGTGGTGAGGTAAATCCAGCTGAATCGGGTTTGTACAACAGGATTGTATAAATCAAAGTCTTCTAGTGGAATCCTTCCTTAATTGGAAGAAAGGGAGACGTAGAAGGATTACACCACCTTCGAACTTCCAGAAACATATTCTGTCTTTTATCATTCTACACTTGCTATACTATTCAAGTCATCGAGCCGTTATTACTAATCTAAGAACAGACCGTTCCGCACTAAAATACTCAGTGGTCTGTTCTGCAGAAACGTTGATTAAGAAACAGATTTCTTTCACTAACCCGAGAGAAATCACAAAGGATTATTTTTAATAGGAGTGTTCATTCACCCCCCTCAAAACACTCCGGACCGATCCTAACACTTTATATCAGAGTCAAATTCTGATTTCAAGAACCAATTCCGTAATGAATTACTTTCCGCACAGAAAAACCGCACGTCCTTCTCTCAATTCCAGAATCTGCTCTTCAATCTTTTTGGCCACACCTTTCTTGTTTTCTTGATCGCACTTCTTGTCGCGGTCGTTCCCACAGACGGCGCCAATTGTTGTAAATACCTACTTCAATCCACCAAGCTTAATCGATATATCACCTAATTTCTGTTTATTCAAAGAATAAATCATTTTCTGCGTTAGATTTAAATTCTTTGAATAAACAGAAACTAGGTGATATATCGATTAATCTTGGTGGATTGAAGTAGGATTTACAACAATTCGAAAAATTACAGTTTACATCCTCAACGTTAATGAATTGTAACACTTTGCATCCTCTTGACTCGGTTTTGTATTTTTATCGAATATTTATCACCACATCCGATCATCAACTTACATAGTTAAACTTAGATCCATTTAAGCTAGTTATTCCAAATGTTTTAAAAAAAACATTATTTTTAATATCAAAATTCTCTAGTTAATGATTACGAAAAATGAAATGTTGACACCCAAAATATTTATTTTGATTTTTAAAAAAAATTGCAATTTCTAGTTTAAATGGCTCTAAATTTGAATATGTAAGACGATGATGAAATGCAGTGATAAAGTTTCGATAAAAACACAAAATCGAGTCAATCGGATATAAAGTGTTACAATTCATAAAAGGAGAATATAAACTATAATTGTTGAAACAATCGTTGCAAAGTGATATTTGAACCAAACTATATATGACGTTTTTAGTAATTTTCCATAATAATAATAAAAAATCTAATATATCATATTTTTTTGACACCTAATAGATTATATTTTCACCAAACACACAAAATATTAATTTTAGGGTTATCATATTTTTTTAGCATAAAATAATAATTATATTAAAACAAGAAATAAGTACAATCAGTGTCCGTCAGAAGGCCGAAAACCAATACAAGACAGATAAAATCAGTAAATACAAGCGCCCATCCTAGCGAAAACTAATACACATCTAAGAGGCGAACTACAAAGTCTAATGGAGAACGCGTAGATCGAACCACCACAAAAGAGTAAGAACTTGACTTGTATAGTGCATGGACCACTAGAACCAGCACATGTCCCCTCAAACTATATAGTCCAGCATGTGATTGAATACGAGAATTGCCTTCCAACTTAGCTATTCTAATTTAGCTGAATGAACAAAGATTGTTAATCAGAAGATAATAACTGATAAATATTCGACAAACGTATAGGCTACCATAACCAAGAGATAGGAACTTATATAACTTTCGGATCATAATTACTATCGATTCAAGATGGGCTACCAGCGACAGTCTTTTCCAAAATAATTTTACAAACTTTAAAACTTGAAAACACACGCGGGACATCAATCAATCCCCCAAATCCAAGAGATCTCACCACTCTGAGACCTAATCTTTCAAATAACACCTGAAATCGCCACCACCATGGCCGAATCCGATCATCAACCTGACGCCACAAGTACGTCCAATGTCCCAAAACACACTAATGTTTCTTTCAGCATTTGGCCACCAGCTGAACGAACTCGCGATGCCGTAAGAAACCGCCTTATCGAAACCCTATCTTCCCCCTCTATTCTGTCCAAGCGGTACGGTACCCTTTCACAAGAGGAGGCCGTTGATGTAGCGAAGCGTATTGAGGAGGAGGCCTTCGAATCGGTTGGTGCAACGGCTGCTACCGATGATGACGGGATCGAGATTCTTCAGGTTTATTCCAAGGAGATTAGCAAGAGAATGCTGGAAACTGTGAAGGCTGGATCTGGTGAATCGGTGACTCCGGCAGCGCAGCCGGCTAATGAGCCGACGCCCAAGTCCGAGGAGGAGGATGCGGGATCCACGGCTCCGTTTCAGGGTGAGAAAACCGAGTCGGTTGCTGATGATGAATAAGTAAAATCTCCTCTGAAATATTTTATCTTATTTTCTTATTCTAATTTTGGTGTACTTGTTTATGTAATCCTTTTCTGATGTTTTTCTATGCTGAGGTCTACCTTCCTATGCTGCTATCTGGATCCTTCTTTGGTAATATATTATGAATACTTCATGACATTGGCTTCAGCATGTGTCCTTATGTTTTATTATTTGTCCTTGCTTCTAGTTTTGTAGCAATATGCTCTTCATAACATTTAGGCCAAGAACTGCTCCCCAACGGATGTATTTTTGTCATTGCCGTATGCAATTAAAAAGTTTTTATTTTATTTTTTAGGGTAAATTAATGCCATGAAAGTGTGGCTTCCTGCTGTAATATGCTCTAATTTAGCGAAAGGGTTTGGTAGATTCACGCCAGTCTAGTCCTTTGTTGTTTTCCTCGTCATGATTGTTGACGATACTTAGGGGATTGAGCTTGAATTTGATGTTAATCAGTTTCATAGTTATTGAAGGCGAATGTCGCACTAAAGCCTAGGCTCCAGATGCCAGTTGAAATGAACACTTGAACATTTTAAAATCAAGATGTAGTTACAGAAATGTGCCCTATAGCATCTAATATATAATGTACAAGCCATCAAATAATAATGAAATAAATATTTTTTGGCGTATGCGGATATGAATGCCTACTATATATTGGATATCATTAAAATATACAGTCTTCTCATTTGAACTTAAAATGTTCTGCGAGCCTTTAAGCACACCAAGACGCACACGTTAGGCCCAAGAGATTCATCTCTCGTTAAAGGGTTGTGCCTTGGCATGTCTTTAAGTGCAAAGGCTCGCGGCACCTTGAGCCTAGGCATACAGGCCTTGTGGACTTTATAACAATGATTAGTTCGCGGAACCTTGAGCCTAGGCATAATTTGCTGAACCTAAGATAAAATGGTTACTTTTATTTTTTAGTTTTTTTGTAATTTGAAGTTGAAGTAGTGGTTAATATAATGGTTGTTATATATGGAGTAAAACACTACTGATGTAGCAGTATTTTATAACTTTCATATCTTGCTTTTAGATTTATACGTGCATAGAGTGGATGATATAATGGTTGTTATATACGGTGTAAACATAATTGATGTAGCATAGATTTATCAGTATTTTCACATCGTACTTTTAGATTCATCAACCAATGATGTTGCAAAGGCATAAGCTTTATGTATTTGCCTAATTTGTGAGCACTGGCAAAATCTAATTTGAACCGACTCTTTTGCGCCAAGTTCGAGCGGCCATTGTAATACTTTTATGTTTTAGTGCCAGTGAGTTGCTGGGCCTGTCCCCAGGTACTAGTGAGGTCGAGTTTGTTTCAACGCTAACTAGAAAGTATAGTTTCTCTCCATTTTCACTTATTTTTAGGCACCGTTTGGTATCAAATGATTAGGGTGGCATTGATTTTAAATCATAGATCATCTCATGTTTGGTTCAAAAATTATCGGCCCAACTGATATCCTCCAGCCTGTATCTGTCCGCCGTTTCTGCGTGAACATTCATCACTTCTTCATGGAGGGATATCTCGTCCAACGACCCAGATAATAGTGGCTGCCAATGTCCCTCCAATTTTGGCCGTAGTGACAACCAAGGCGGCAGCCAAGACGCTGGTGGTTTTCTTCCCACAACGTGGAATTTTCCCAAATTTAAGGGGGTGTATTCAATCTAGATTTTTACCGACTTCTAATGACTTTTTAAAATTATTGACTCTTATGGAGTTGATAGATTCCTATTGACTTTTATAGAATTTCATGGAGTTATAAAAAGATTTGTATAGAGTCTCGTGGACTTTTTCAATAGATTTCTATGGACTTCATCGATTTTTAATGACTTTTTTAAATGATGGACTTTTATTAAATTGATAGATTTCTAATAACTTTTTATAGAATTGCATGGAATTATCAAAAGAATTTTATAGAATCTATAGATTTTACAACTTATAATTAATTTCTTTGAACTAACAAATGAACATAAATAACTTCTTCAACATATAATTTTGTTTTTCTATTAATGTAAACACATTTTACTTATTTAACAGTCAAAAATGTGAAAAATACCTATTCAATTCTTTTGCATGGCAAATATTGAACAACAGTTTGCATCTTTAAGATGACGACCTTGAAGTTTCGGTTAATGTTGTTATATAATTGTAATCTATAATTTTGTGTAATAAAACAAAAGTTCTCTATTAAATAAAATTTATAAACTTAAAATATTTTTTGATGATAGTTGATTACTATGAAAATTCTTCAAACATACTTTTAAATTAAACATGATAATTTATATCGTTATAAATATCTTTTGTTTTAGAAAAATATTTATTATAATTGTTTATAGATATAGACAGTTTTAAAAATCTGTCATCTAATATAAAATTGAGCACCTTAACTTGTTATTTTTATCAAAATACTTGTGCAAATATTAGTATTATATTGGATTAAAAAATAAAAAATAATAATTGAAGAAGGAGTCGTACATTAGGAATTAAAGAAAGTGTACATGTAGAAAACAAGGGAGGAAAAGCCAACGGGGAGGTGACCTTGTCGGAAATGAAAATAATCATAAAGAGTAAAGAGAAATGAGGGTAATTATGAATTAAAAGTCATTCCAAATCTTTACTATGAGTGGTAGAAATTTTGAATTTTTTTGGGATGTACATGGGCATCAAAGTTTGTACCTAAAGATTTCAACATAAGTTATTAAAAGTCTGTGAGATTTTGGATACCTATAGACTATTATAGAGTTTTAAAAATCCAAGTTTGAATATCACCGGACTTTTAAAAACTCTACGAAAGTCTGTCTTGAATACCATTAGACTTTTGTAGAGTATATAAAAGTCTGGATTGAATACCTCTAGACTTTTAAACTTCATAAAAGTCATTAAAAGCCAATAAAAGTCTATAACCAATACACCCCCTAAATTTCAATGTAAGACATCTTTCCCGAATTTCAAGCATCAGCATAAGGCCCAAACAATAATTGATGCCATTGATGTCGCCCCCATTCCCAAGAAAACAACACCGCCTTGCGGCCACAGTGCTTGAGTTGTTGCTACCCCATATGTAGTGCCCTTGGGAGTTGGAACACCATTGATGAATTCTCATCGAAGATTAGTGAGTCATTAATGGAACCGTAACCTCATATATTCACGCCTCTTCAAATTCCATTACTTTTCTTGTTGGAAATGACTTAAATTTTAATTTGTTAATGAAAAGATAAGCAAGGGAATAAAGAAAAAGAAAAAGAAGTACGATACAAGGAAATAAATGGTGAATTGCACCGGGCAGTGGCGAAATAAAAGAGGAAGAAATGGAGTAAAATCGTGGGAGGAGATGAAACGAAGAGGATAAAACGTACACGGTGTTCGTTTAAATAATAATTCTTTGATCGGGGTAAAATTGTCAGAGACTAACAATGGATGAAATCATAGATCATTTTTCCAGTTAGAAATTCATTTAACCCTTTACCACTTATCTAAGGATATGCTGGTCAACTATATATATAGGGTTTTTTATTCAAATATTCGATTTTCGAAAATCATTTAACAATTTAACCGATTTTTTTTTTATTATCAAACTAACCTAAGTCGCCATGTCAGATGGCGACTTCATTTGAAGTCACAATCTGACATGGCGACTTTAATAAAAAAAATTATTTTTTTTGATGTCGCCATCTGAGTTGGTGACACCAAATTAATTAAATTGATGTCGCCAACTCAGATGGCGACATCAATTTAATTTATTGATGTCGCCATCTGAGATGGCGACACCAATGTATTTTAAAAACAAACCCTAACCCTTTTCCTCGCCGCCGCACTCGCTCATTCTCTCTCTCATTTTCTTCAGCTGCGAAAAATTTTTCATCGTTCTTCGTCCGCTTGTTCTCAAATTTTCTTCCAACATCTCTGCAAAAATCAAGCTTTTTTTTTCCAAAATATTTAAGGTAAGCCTTTTTATTTTGTTATTTGTGTATCGTAGATACATTATGATTTAGATATATTTAATAAGAGTATATTATGTGTTGGTGTATATTTTGATGATGTAAATAAATTAAAAGTCAAATTGACTGCGGAGGGCGGCGGTGGCCGACGGTGGTGGCCGACGGCGGCGTCGGCCGGTGGCGGCCGTGGCAGGTGGTGGGCGGCGGCGGTGGGCGGCGGACGGGTAGTTTTTGTAATGTTGAGATTAATGTTGTTAATTTTTGTATTATATTTCAGGATGGATCAAATGAGACAACCAGGCCCGGTTGACACACATCTTTTGTTGTTGCAGTCTTCACATCGATCTGAGGATGTATGGGCAGGTGATATGGATAGTATACTTCGTGTGAGAAACCCAGATAACTATTTTTGGGATATGTGTCCATTAGATATAAGTGTTGTTAATTTGTTGCACGTTATTGGATTTTATGGTATCTATAGGTGTGGTAAGATTGAACTTGACATGCACCTGATCACGGCTTTAGTTGAGAGATGGCGCCGTGAAACACACACGTTTGATTTTAGATCAGGAGAAGCGTCCCTCACACTGCAAGACATTGCAGTAATATGGGCGTTGCCAGTAGATGGCATCGTAGTGTCTGGAATAGATTATGATAGGACTCTACCTGAATGGCAAGAATATTGCCATATATATTTAGGATTCATACCAGATATCAAGGATTTTAAAGGTGCGAGGTTGAGGTTAGTTGTTTTGAAAAATCATTTGCTGCAAAATCCCTTGGGGGTACATAGTACGCCAGATGATGTTGCTAAGTTCACAAGGGTTTGTGCGTTATTGATGTTAGGGGGGATTATGTGCCCTGATTCCTCAGGCAATTTTGTTAGGTTATTATATTTACAAAAGTTGGAGGATATCGACTCTGCCAGTACATATAGTTGGGGCAGTGCTGTATTGGCATACTTATATCGTGAGTTGTGCACGTCATCAGAGAAAGGGAAAAAAGTTATAGGTGTTGCATTGCAACTCTTACAGGTAAATAATATGTTTATTTTTTTTAATAATTAAAATATGTTTCTGGTCAATCTAACTTGTGTTATTGATGTCACTACAATAAATGAGATTTGGGCATGGTCACGAATCCCAAGTTTGACTCCGCAATTGGGTAGCGATAGATCTGATATTGGACCAATAATTGTCGGCCCAAACAATGTGTTACCTTCTGCTCCATATGGTGTAAGGTAATACGAATATGTATTGTTTTATAATTGATTTTATGTGTTAATGCATTTAATCATTTATTTGAATATATACAGGTGGTCGTGTCATTTAATCTTTACAGAAACTGTGAGTCATTCCATACGCATCATAAGGGACATCCTCGATGATCAGCCAGTAACTCAAGTAAACATGCTGTTAAATTAGTTTGTACAAAAATACACTTTTTTCATAGTATGTAAAAGCAATGTTGTTTTGCAGTTTAATTGGCAGCCGTACCCTGATGAGTACACTGAAGGAATCACTGAAGGAATCACATGCGAGCAAGGTATTCCGAACTCTTTCCATTTTTTACAAGAGCATTCCCCGGATTTTAAATACACAACATGCGTATTACCCCCACGTCCTGCTTGTACTCTTGTGATAACAGAAGCGGTTAGACGTCTACGATCGAACATGGACATCATGATGGATGGAATGATAGTCAGCACGACCATATCTTTCGAACACATAATCTGGCCATTCTTGATTATTTTGAATCATTCGCTCTGTCTTCTTAAGCCGTTCGAAAAAATATAGCACACAACGATCAAAAGTTAATTGCACAATGGCGGTGATTGGAAGTCGACGAACACCTTTCATAACTCCATTTATGCATTCTGACATATTTGTGGTCATGATACCACAATGCCAGCCTCCGTCATGAGCAAGCGACCATTGACACTTATCAATACGACTCAAGTAATCAAAAGCCCTTGGTTCTATAAGTAATCTCTTCCATTGTGCGATCAAATTTTCTGACCTGATTTTCTGATCCCGCTCTCCAACACAAGTCTTTCAAATGAACGGATTTGAAGCGACTATTAAAGTTTGAACAAACATGTCTCAAACAAAATCGATGTACTCCAAGGGGTGATTTGAAGTCAGGAATACAATCGGCTGCAGCAATGAGGCCTGGATGACGGTCAGAAATCAAACATACACCACCCTCAGATCTTCTCACAATATGCTTGCTAATCATCTCCAAAAACCATCTCCATGACACAAAGTTTTCTTCGTCAACAATTGCAAATGCCAAAGGTAAGATTTGATTATTCGCATCCATTGCCACAGCAATCAACATCTTATATTGATATTTCGTATACAGATGTGTTCCATCCACACTTATTACCCGGCGGCAATGCAGAAATCCTTGTACACATGGATGGAAGGCCCAGAACACGTAATTCAAAGTCTTTTCTATTGGTCTGGCATTTTCAAGGTGAACCCACTCAACGACTGTGCCGGGATTCCATTTTTGCAAAGCTCCCATATAGTAAGGCAATTTCCTCACGGAGCTCTCCCATGTTCCGTACACATTCTCAACAGCACGTCGTAAACTAAACCATCATTTTGCATAGGAGATCTCAAATCCATATTTATCTTTCACTGTTTGAATTACATACTTTATTTCGTAAGCTGGATCACGCCGAACAATTCCCACTAACAAGCTAGCAATCATGTTTTTGTCCAAATTTGCATGATCGACCGACAGCTCACTCAAAAGGCAAGTGTGAGAACCTCCATATAAACCAACTTTTTTCTTCAACGAGGCCAGCAGGTACCATCTACAAGACATATCTTCTGTACTGTGTTTGCACCCCACTTTTCACAATGTTTTTGTACTCTTGACAACGCGGTACTCCCGTTTCGCAACACGTACAGAGTAATCCTTTACAGCTGCCTGCAAATGAGCTTTATTTTTGAAAACCATATCTAGATGTATATCCCCTTTCGAGTAGTCGTAGTAACTCCCCCATCTACCTGTTGGAATGTCTAATGAGTCTCCAAATACTTCGGGATGTGTCATTGAGAAGAATGGAATTGTTGGATAAAGGACATGAGTATTTGTTGTGGTTGTGTCTGGTACATTATCTGGCACTTCTTCAATATCAACCTCATCGTCATCAGACTCATCCGCAGATGGAATTCCCTCCGGTTCAGTCTGAAAATCATCTCCAAAATCCACAAAACTGTCTGCTAGTGGCTCGGGAACAATATTGTCAGCAACTATATGAGCATCATCTTGAATCCTAGATGTAGTTGGTATTTCTGTATCTACTACAAATGGACCACTACCACTTGTTGGCATTTCTGTAATAAAATCATAATCTCTCCGTTCTGTTTGTATATACATCTCCAAACAACTATAATTTTGTTCAGAATCCAATACCCATGCTAAATTGTAATCACTGTCAACGGGAAAAAATATTTGTTTTATCCCAGAAAAATCACTAAATATATACTTACAATATATTTTCAGAATGAACTGGTTACGGTCGATGCCAGTAATATCATATACGTCGTTCACTAACTGCAAATAATTAATAGTGCGAGATATTGTCATGCCTTTCGACGGACCACGATCATATCTAACAGATTCTGAATCTTGTAATATATCGCCTCCCCAATACAACAAAACTTTAATTGACATACCTTAAAATAAACACAAATTTTATAAATTAGTAAAGTATATATAATATTATTAAATTTAATTATTTGTATAACAACATACCTGCAGAGAAAATATTCACGAATTCTGAAGAGAATTTGAATTTCACGAATTCTGAAAAGAATTTGTTCGAAAGCCGAAGAGATTTTGCTATATTTCAAAATGAGTAACATTTTGTACAGTTTTATAGACAAAGTAATTGATTATTGTCGCCATCTAAAATGACGACATTAAATAAAAAAATATTTTTTTTTTGTCGCCATCTCAGATGGCGATAATATTTAAAAACAAAAATAATTTCTGTCGTTATATACCGACACCGGTGAAAAAAATAATTTTTAATATAATGTAGCCATCTCACATGGCGACATCTTTTAAAAAATTAAAAGATGACGCCATGTCAGATGGCGACATCAGAAAATAATATTTTTTTTAAGAATTTTTATGGAAGTCGCCATGTCAGATGGCGAAGACATGGCGACTTCACATAAAGTCGCCATCTGACATGGCGACATCGGAAAAATAATAGTTTTTTTAATAATTTTTGTAGAAGTCGCCATGTCAGATGGCGACTTCAAATGAAGTCGCCATCTGACATGGCGACTTAGGTTACTTTAATAATAGAAAAAAAAACGATTATTTTGTTAAATAAATTTTTTTTTTCGATTACAAAGTTAAAAACCCATATATATACCCTCTAGTTTTTCTAATTATCATTTGTATCTCTTTAATTTGAACAATTACATCTATCTCTCTTATAATCTATTTTTATGTCTAATCAAATGAGAGATAATTGTAATTTTTCTTATATATTTTACACTAGAGAGATGTTATTGTAATACATTTATTCTATAAGGGAGACAGATTCAAAACAGATGAGTATTTGTAATACAACTATTATACAAGAGAGTTGTATGTAATTATCCTTTATATTTATGATATCTTAGGATTATTTTTATCTACGTTAAAAAATAAATTTATAAAACACATAAATTTTCCAATATTTTATTTGGAGTTCAATGAAAAACCCGACACTTTCAAATAATATTACATGACAGGCAATCCAAAATTAGGCTTTCTACTAAGTCAAAAAACTACGCGCTACTAACTAAAGGTATGACTTGTGCTCCTGACCATTATAAACTATTTTTGCAATTTTAAACAATTATTATTAGGAAATTTGTTCGAAATGGCAAGAAGTTCAATCGAATAAGAATCTGTATTTTCTCGATCATAAATATATTTTGAATAAAATTTCTAATAAATATATAGACTCCAATTTAGACATGACCGCGGTTTTTTAAAAACCGCGGCCCGGCCCGGAACCGTAACCGGGTCAACGGGCCGGTTAACCGTTGACCCGGTTCACGGTTCTGAACCGTAACCGGCCCGTTACTGTACGGGCCGGTTACGGTTCATGGCTTCCATGAACCGTTGAACCGCTGGTTGGAACCGCCGGTTCCAACCGGCGGTTCAACCCTTTATTTTTTTTTTAATTATTTATTATTTAAAATTAAATTGTGTTGTTGAGGATTCGAACTCTTGACCTCTGTCATGTATATACAGCATCTTACCACTAAGCTATTGTCCTTATTGTTTTATTTTAGACATATATACTAAAAGACAATGTATATTATATGTGTAATACAATAATAACTATTTTATATTGTAAAATCAAAATTATCTAAAAAAAATATGTTATGGTCTTAAATAAATATTGTATAATAAAACATATCTATAACAAAGTAAATATAACAAAAAATGTTGGATAAATTAATAAGAACTATAAATAGTGTTGAAAAATAAAATATTTCAAAACAAATATATTATACCTTTTATAATTATTCTACTAGTACTTTATATTTATTATTTGATTTACATTATATATATAATAATTAAATAAGTATATCTTAATTTATCACAATATGACTTACAACAGAAACTCAATAATGTAATATTTGATGAATTAATAAAATAGAAATAAACTATAGCAAAGTAAAAATAACAAAACATGTTGGATAATTTCATAAGAACTAAAGAAATAGTTGTTGGAAAATAAAATATTATAATAATGAAGTAAATTATTATAAACAAATATAATATATATATATATTCTAATTATTCTACAAGCACTTTATTTGATTTACATTATATACAATATCAAATAAGTATATCTTAATTTCCCACGATATGACTTACCATAGAAACTCGATAATGTAATATTTGATTAATTAATAAAATCTTTTACTAATTTGCTTATAATGATTTGGGAACAACATATTGAATTGATAATTCACTAACTTTATATTATATAAATTAATCACTTCTAATTGATAATCAAAAATCTCATTACTAACTCTTTTTAACAGAATAAGAACTTTTGTGTTGTTTTCTTATATATAACAAATAATTCAATGTTATATTCGTCGATTTCATTTTGTAATTAGTATCAAAGTTGTATATGTTTCATATCAATTTCATATGTAATTAGTATAATAATTATAAATGTTTCAATATCAATTTCATTTGCAATTAGACCAAATGTGTATATGTTTCATGCCAATTTCATTTGTAATTAGTATCATAATAAAAACATATCTATAACAAAGAAAATATAACAAAAAATGTTGGATAAATTCATAAGAACTAAAGAAATAGTTTTGCAAAATAAAATATTATAATAATGAAGAAAATTATTATAAACAAATATAATATATACATTAAAATCATTCTACAAGCACTTTATTTGATTTCATATGTAATTAGTATAATATTTGTAAATATTTCATGTCATATAATTTGCAATTAGTACCAAAGTTGTATAAGTTTCATACCAATTTCATATGTAATTACTACCAAAATTGTAAATATTTCATACCAATCTCTTTTGCAATTAGTATCAAAATTGTATAGCTTTCATACCAATTTCATATGTAATTAGTACCATAATTGTAAATGTTTCATACCAATATCATTTGTAATTATAACAAAGTTGTATATTTGCATACAAATTTCATATGTAATTAGTATCATAATTGTAAATGTTTCATACCAAACTCTTTTGTAATTAGTACCAAATTTGTATAAGTTTCATACGTATTTCATATGTAATTAGTATCATAATTGTAAATGGTTCATACCAATATCATTTGTAATTAGTATCAAAATTATATATGTTTCACATCAATTTCATATGTAATTAGTATCGTTAGATACTCAGATTCAACCAATTAAAATATCATTATCTTATTGTGGTCCCATCGAGTTTGATGAAACAATGGGGTAAGTTTTGTAAGCTTAATGACATGCGACCTATAAAATTTCCACTTGATATACCCCCACGTTGGAACTCAACATATAAATTGCTAAATGATTCATATGAATATAGAGAGTTAATGGCAACTTAAAAAGTTCAAACTCTCCCCTTCCCCTTACATTTTCTTTGTTAATTTTTATGATCCTTTGAGAGTAATTTTTAAATTGTTTAAATTAAATTTTTAATTTCAATTTTTAAATTTAAAAAATATAAGGTTCGAACTGTAACCGTAACCGGTGGTTAACCGTAACCGTAACCGTAACCGGCGGTTCACGAACCGTAACCGTAACCGTCTACGAAGGTTAAGGTTAAGGGTCGAGCTCTTTTGAACCGTCGAACCGGCGGTTCCGAACCGTTAACCGGCGGTTCACGAACCGTGGTCATGTCTACTCCAATTTCCTTAATACACGAAGTATGAGCAGGAGTATGTACGCAAATCCAAAACTCTCCACGGGGTAAATCAGTCATTTCGGGAAATACAGCAAAATTGTTCATTTCGGACTTTGACCCCATCACAAACAACCGGAAAATCTGAGAAAACCGGAAACCCTCAAATCCCTGGGTATTGGATCCGATCCGACGATGAAACGTACGCTCACCACCGGAGGCACCGATTCCTCCGTCTCCGACGATGAAGACACAAAGAAGAAGATCAGGACAGAAGGGAAAGAGGAGGAGGAAGAAGAGATGCGGCTAGAAGCAGAAGCCGTACTGCTAGATGACAACCTGTTGTACGAGGTGCTTAGGCACGTGGACAATGGTCGCACCTTAGCTAAATCGTCGTGCGTCAACCGGCAATGGAAGAGGACGACTCAGGACGAGCGGATCTGGGAGTTGATCTGCACCAGACACTACCATCGCAGCCCGATACAGCTGCGAACTGTCGTTTCAGCTCTCGGAGGATTCCGGAAACTATACTCTGGCCATCTCTGGCCTCTGCTGAAGCCATCTTCTTCGACGCCGCCGGTCACTTCGTCGTGGCCTTACCTTCCGCTGCCCCCCGAACCGAAGTCGCAGAGTACATCGAGGTCTAAGGCTAGATGGGGAAAGGATGAGGTGAATCTTTCCCTTTCTTTGCTCTCGATTAAGTACTTTGAGAAGATGAGCTTTAACAATCGAAACAAATGATTGAAATGAAGGATAAGATGGAATTGGTCTGATCACGGTTTATTGTTCTATTAATCTGGAATCGGATTATAACTATAAGGTAATATTTGTCATCGTAGTTTGCATAAACATATGTATTATTCTGGAATTGTGATTACATCGTCCATTTTAGTCATCTTGGATTTAGAAGACCAGCAAACTTTGGATCTTGCTGTTGCTCAAATATAGCAACTAGATCTGGGTGTATGAAATACTAAATTTAAGGTAATCACAGCTCTGGAGTTTCATCGCAGAGATTATTAATAAACCATTCATTCTCCTGTGGCCTGGGGGTGTCTCTTGAAATGAAAACAAACCAAGCACATCAAACAATAGATTTAGTTGTTTGGGTTTTAACAAGTCTTAGTAGTTGATATCGAGTTAGTGTCAATTTACCTATGGTAATATACATTTTTTCCGAAGTGATTTGCAAAATAAAGTTCACGACCCTGCACAATTTTCAGATTTTTTTCGCTTGATTGACGAAAACACCCTCATTTAGGAAAGGGTGTCTAAATTACACCTGATCGAAACCACATGGCAGTAAATTGCCACATGATTTAATTCTGTCATATTTTTTCTCTAATTTTAGGTATAGATTATCCCATAAGTTCCTATGTAATTAGTTTGGTGCATTTTACCCCTCAAGCGTACTATTGACATCTTAACATGTAACTTCAAAGCATGGACTCATAAGAAAGCCCGTGTCACGCAAATCATACACGGATGATGTATTTTGTACCTAATCACAAACCAAATGGGGTAATTTGCTTAATTCATACTACCTGAGGTAACTGTCAATTTGGTAAACCAAATGGGTTGTCTACCAAACCTCCCTTATTTTGCATCGGTAGCTTATGTCTAACATCATTATGCAACTATTGATGATTATAGAATCTTGGTGATTAATTGATTTTTATATTCTTGTAGATGAATTGAAATTCTTTGGTTTATGTTGTTTTAATTTTTAAAAATGATAATGAACAGGTCTGGTATAGAGAAAAATAGTTCAAGCTTTGTCAATATTTTCTAATTTTAGGTACACCCTTTTTATTTTATTTTCAGGTGCATATTACCTCATATGCTATTCGAACTAGACAGATTACCCTTTATATTATTATTTAACTGCAATTTATTCTATCAAGGATACAATGGACCTTTAACATGTGATTTCAAGCTCATGCATAAGATATGACGCATATAACACAACTCATATATGAGTGGGTTGTTTTGCAACTTTTATTTTCAAAACCACAATGCTTTCATGCAAAAAAGCCTTGATATTGTTTGTTGCAAATGATTAGAGGTGTCAAAATGGGTTGGACCATTCGGATTGGCCCAGCCCGACTCGCCAAATAGATGGGTTTTGTTAGAACGCTTTCTTATACAGCCAGTCCGTTTGGGCCACAGACTCTGATGGGTTGGTCTGCGGGTTAATAAACTTAACCTAACATATTTCACATTTTTCCTTTCTTATTCTTGTCGGGTGTCGGTACATATTCATCTCCCCTCATTCTCCTTCCTCAGTGGTGTAAACCGAGCATAAAATCGCCAAGTTAATTTCAAGTTAAATTTTTGACAAATTAATTTCGAGTTTTTAAGATATACATAGTCTGTCGGCCTCAGATTAGGTTGGGTTGTGGTTTTGTCAACCTCACGAGGGTGGGCCCAAACAAGTTGGGGGCGCGTTCAGTCATGAGTTAGATGGGCCTGCTTGTTTGGGTCGTGCCTACCCAGTTTGACAAATACAAACGATAAATAATCTGACAAGGATTTAAATGCATTTATGCGTAGGGGTGATCAAAAAATTGGTTTAACTGAACTAACTGGCTGAACCGAAAAATTCAACAATTTGATTCGGTCAATATGGAAGTTCGGTTTTAATTTTAAAAATATCGGTTAAATCGGTTCGATTATCGGTTTTGATTTTAAAAATATCTTTTTAACCGTTTTTTTTTTATTTGTAAATAAAGTTCGGTCGATTCAGCTTTGTAAAAAAAATGCAGTTTTTTTAGTTTCAGTTAATTCGGATTGGCCGAGCATGGTTGTGTGCCAAGCATACAAACAACCACCATTCAGCATTCTTTGACTAGCTTATTATCCTCTCCTAATAAGCCTAAATGTGATTTTAATTCACTCTTTTGAAGGGGTTATGATGTGTTTCATTCACATACACTTAGGTATTCATTGATCCATATGTTTGAGCTTCATTGTCACAAGAATGGAATGCATGAAATAAAATGGATGCCTTGAGAAAATTGAAAAAAAACATGACTCCAATGGGAACCAAGGCATAAGAAGAAAATAAACGAGTTAAACCTTGAAAAAATGAACAAGGTCTGAAAAATTAATGCAAGAAGAGAAGCTCTTTAGTGTGCATATCATTATACTCTCTTGTTTGCTACATCTTACCCTTTCTTTTATAAGCCAATAGTTAGGCCAAACTACAAGCTAATAAAGATCTACTTGATTTGTGTGTGCAAGTGGCTAAGATAGTGGAGAAGATTGTGCATGTGAGTTTATACTTGTGTTAGTGTATGACTTGAGTTATTGGATCTATAATTTGTATATGACACTTGTTTATGACCACACACGCACGTTCACTGCTTTGTTGGGTATGAAATGTTTAGGGATTGAACTTGTTCCACTGTTAACCTTTCACCATCTTTCATTATTATGCATGTTTATGATTGTTGAGGCATTAAAGTGATGACAAGATTGTTTGTTATGATACTACGAGCCAGCAAAAAGATTGTAGTTTTGTCTGATTTACTCGAGGTCGAGTAAAGATTAAGTATGTGGAAGTTTGATGTGGACTTGAAATATATATATCTACTACGCTTAATTGTCTACGATTTGGTATGTTTTAATAGCTAATTTGACAATATGCTACCTAATCGTATATTTGTGTAAATGTAGATGTAATCGAATAAATCGAGCTAACAATGGCAAATAAGGATCAAGAAATGCATTGGAGTTGATAATGGATCAAAGTAGACCAAGAAAAATGCATAAAAGTTGAATGAGATGTTCAATCAATCACCCAGTAGAGCTAGATCGATCGAGCACGACAGATAAATTACGCACCAAAAAGTTGCAGGCAGCGATCGATCGCCCGAAGGAAAAAATTGAAAAAACATAACGGGCGATCGATCGAGCGAGATTACCGATCGATCGCTTACCCAGAATCCTCAAAATTTTGGAAACTCGATTTTTCCATCTTGAGATAGATTTTTACCTACCATATCAGATTCCTACACTATATATATACACGAGATTGACCTCGAAATCAGATTATCCCATAATATCTTAGACTTTAGAATATATTTTCTCTCAACCTTTTGAAGAACGACTCGAAGAACGAAGACGAAATTGACGCTCCAGAATCGTGCTTCTCTTTAGTAATTCTTTCTTTTGCTATCAGTTGAATGTTATCTAGAGTAGTTTTTATTGTTTTCGATTTAGTCATGCTTGGCTAGACACTTTTGATTCTTGGTTAAAAGAAGAGAATACCTTGGATTTTATGTTTTTCATTAGATTGATGTTTTTTTATTGATTTTTATTGAGTATCATGTGTTTTTTATGATTATTGCCATGATAGTTGTGTTTTGATTATAAGATTGACCATCTAATGATTTTTACATGCTATCTACTGTTTGGCCTTTGAAGCAACTAAGAGTAATAATTGACTGTTGTTGGTGTTGTTAAATTATTAGGAAAAAACACTTGACTAAATTAAACATAAACGCTTGGATTATGTTGTATAAGTTTCATCATTCTTAACTGCTGTTGTTTTTATCGATATAACGATACGTGTCAATTTAGAACGTTTGGGCTATTTTAACTAGGCATAAGGTAAATTAAGAGTTGAATACCTAATGATGAATATTCAAGTAAAAATTACATCTTTTGTGATAATCGATGATTGAATACATAAATCCAAGGTAAAGTCGACTGAAAACCAATAATCTCTTTTCTCATAATTTTAATCGCCTTAGTTTAATTTCGTTAATTAATTTAATTAATATATTTTCATAGTAGTAGTTGATCAATCCAAAACCCCATTTTATTATTTGCTTGCATAATTAACACGAAAATACATCATTCCTCGTGGAATCGATCACTACTCATGCTACTACATTCATTATTGTTGTTAACTTGAGATGGATAATTTGGGCGTACACGATAAGCGCTACAAGTGCTCTTGCTCTAATGTGCTTCTTTGGATAACTAAGAGCTAAATGTTTGATATATAGCGCTAATTTGATATAAACATATTTTTTAAAATATATATATACAAATATAATTTTAGTTATTATGTTTTATATTTATGTCAATTAAATATTTATTTATTATTTGATAATTAATTATTTAAAATATTTATTTTTACTATATTTATTTTTCTAGTTCCACCCATAGCTAAATGCGACTCCATATTAGAAAAACATGAAGAAGTTGTTCTTATTTCAAAGACCACTTCCACGTTCGACCATCATTAATAACTAACCGATTAATTTAGAGACACATGTTAGCTACATAAGGATGTAGCAGAAGATTTGGCCAGTGAGGAGAGTAACCTATACATTTTGGTTCAAAATGGCCGTGGCTTTGGTAATTTTATGAAAAACCCTTTTGACACACAAATTTTAAGTTTTTTTTTTTTAATTATCGTCTACAAGTATCTCATTCGATACTCATTTTAAATTCAAATTTCAATCTTATGGCTTAAAATGGCTCTCTTCTTTCGAATTTCCTTTTTTCTTATTTGATAGGGAGATGAGCAAACATGTTTTTGTAATTATATGAGACTTGATAGTCGATATCGAGTCACTCTCAAAGAACAGAGAATTTGCTTTACCATCTGAGCTTAATTAAAGCACGCAGTCCTTCCGGATTTCTTGTACCACAATGTAACGGATGCTTATTACACGTCCTAAAAAAAATGGATTGCTTGTTAAAGCATGATTTATGTCTTGATAATTGTGGATTAGGTCTCTCGTAAGTTCGATCCATCCATTAATTAATACCCACCCAATATTATTGGGAATATTCACAATAAAGATTAATCTTACCCCAAAAACATTTCATAATTATTGTACAATTAAATTATTATTGTTTTCAAAAGTAGAACAAAATAAAAGAGTTAATTGAATTAATTAGATGGAAATTTAAAGATTTCTTTTCGAAATTTAGTTTTAACATTTTCAATTAAACATGAAATTCTTCCACCATACTGGTCGTCTCTCCCTCTTCTCCACGCCTCCTCTGTACACTATCCCCTCTTATCCAAAATTATTTCTAGTAGAATCAAATATTGAAATTCCATGCATCTGAATTCTTGATTCCTTTTCCATGGCTAATCATCACGGTTATCAACACCAGAAGATTTTTCACCATCCATTAATTAATTAATCTTGCTTATCCCAATTCGCTTCACCACAGCGTTCTTAATGGCCTCAGTCGGTATGCAGAACCCGTTATGCTCAATCCCCGCCATGTAGTTCCTCACCTCCGTCCTCACAATTTCCTGCATCACCGATAAGAACTCAGGGTTGAAGAACTGCTTCTCCCCCGCAGCTGCCTGCGGAGGTTGCGGCAGTGGCGGCGGAGGCGGATGCGTTTGAATCATCGGAATCGGATGGTGCTTGGGGTGAATGGGTTTGGGTTTCAGAGAAGGCTCGATTACGGGGTTAGGATTCGGGTCAGGCTTCTTTTTGAGAGAGGATCCCGGAGGTGAAAGGGTCAGCGATGTGATCAGGTCGGGAGTGGAGAACCCGCCGGTTCTAGCAACGGGTCTATAGACATGAACACAAGAATGACCCGAATCACTGACATCCGACCCGCACGGGCTACCAGGGTTGAAACAAAACGCCGAGCCCGAAACGTTGGTGATCGGACCGACGCTAGCGGATCTCTTCAGCGCCTGTTGATCTTCCGGATCGAAGCTGTTGAACTCCTCCGACGTCATAGACAAGCACTTTCGCTTGAGCGTCGAATTCCAGTGATTTTTAATCGCGTTATCCGTCCGGCCAGATAGCAATCGGGCGATGGTAGCCCACTTGTTGCCAAACTTGGAATGGGCCAGAAGAATAGTCTCGTCTTCTTCCGTCGTAAATGGGCGATGCGCCACCTGGGGCGAAAGCTGGTTACACCATCGAAGCCTGCAAGATTTCCCAGAACGACCCGGAATTGATTTACTGATCAAAGACCAATTCCTGGGGCCGTGTTTCTCCACCAAGCTCTGCAACAGCTCGTCTTCTTCCTGGCTCCACGGCCCCTTTATCCGATCGCTCCCCTTCCTCTGCTGCACCATCGCCGCCATATAATAACCAAATTTGTAGATTCTTCAATTAATCGACTTAAACAAGAAACGAACCCTAAAATTTAGTCTCTCTACGAATTTTTGTAGAGGCGAGGGGTCCAATTCTAGAATAAATCAGAGGAAGGGGGGATTTTATATTAGGGAGAGGATAGGGATGACTGGTTGAGCCGGTAAGGGTGACTGGAAGAAGGGCAGTTAGAATGCAACAGCTGGAAAGGACAGGTGTCAGTGTATGGAGGGTTGAGGGGGACACCTAAGGAAAAGCAAAAATAAATAAAATCACCGACCGTTTTGGGAATTGGACTGAGCATTTGGGGATTTTATTTGATATTTTGGAAAACGACAAAAAAAGGAAAGCGTGAAAACGGGAAAAAAGGGTCGGTAATAGGACTGTTTGTAGAAATCCAGGCTGTAAAACCTGACACGTCTCTAGAGCCGTTGGATCAACATCCACGGTTACAACCACCAATCTCGCTATGTTAGGTTTTATTATACTATACTATAACTAAATATGTACACCTAAGTCATCTTTTAAATTAGTAATAATGTACACATGTTTTGTTTATAGTTTCTTCCCTTGCGGCCGCATTTTTGCTCTTCTCCACTTTTGGTGGTAATATAATATCTCACTTTATCTTATATAGCTATCTAGTTATTTTGATGCTTTGTTGTTTAAGTTTTAACGGTGCCACAATCTTGGTTTGTAGATTCTGGTTGTGTATAAGTCGTTTTGGGTTGGTGTTGTTGGTGTCTGGAGTGGGTTGGTGTCGTTGGTACCTGGAGGACTCGATTTTACTGCATTTTGTATTCCAACTCATGCTTATATATGTTGTTTTATGAGGGATCATGATTTGGTTTTTGACTACTATGTCTTGAATTCTTGTGTGTCATCCAGTGATGGTTATTGATCGATGTATCTCAACGAGAGTTTTGGAGACGATGACTTTCTCATTTGTCGATCTTTTATCAGTTTCTGTTTTTCGTTTATCCTTATTCGTTCATTTAGTTATCTAGAAATGTAGCTCCCTTGTTCGACCATATCATGGGCATCATGATGAGACCTGATTTTGCTATGGTGGTACCTATACGCTTCAGATCACAATCTAGTGATTCAGATATGACTCACTCTTTTCATGCGTCTATTTAGTAGGCCTAGTCATAGACGTGTGTTAGTATTTACCATGTATGACACATGTATTTCTTGTTGTTTTATCGTGTTTGATGTGCATTGGCTACTTCTTTCTTTGTACATGTCGTTTTATTAATATAATTAATATCCATGTTAAAAAAATAGATTTTTATTATTTTTTTGATAATTATTAACTAAAATAATTATGTAAGCACAATAATTTTTGATATTTTATAATTTAACGATGTTTTATAATATTTTGGGATGGAATGATACAACAATTTAAATTTAGATAAGATTTAAACAATCTTATTAAATTTGGATAAATTTTAAATAATATTATATTTTAGCTCATTTATAATAATTTTTTGAAATTGTTTATTTATATATGGGTACTTTAGAAGGAATATATAAATACACCAAGGTATCAAAGTGGTTACTATATGGTGCTATTTCATTATAACATGGTAATAGTAATATATATATATATATATATATATATATATATATATATATATATATAGTTTAAACTAAATAAAAGAGTTTATTAAAATTTATATTAAAAAGAAATAAAATAAATTACAAGTGATTGATTGTTATAAATAATATTTTTTTTTTAAAAAAATAAGCTCCACTTCTAAAACAAAAAATTGGGATAAAAGTCTTAAAAAAATGGAGGTAATTTAGGTGAAGAAAAAAAGTTTTCACCAAACACACAAAAACAGTTTCTCTAACATCTCTCGTTACATTATGCTATGGGACCAGGTCCGTGCAACCGCAACTACACAATGAATACATATAGCAACTAATTTGCATGTCCTCATTTTACGAAAATGGTTAACCAAATTGTTATAGTTGTCCATTGTAGGTATTATAAATCATTTTAAACTTTTAATTTTTATACATGTGTAACAAGGGTATTACAATTACTCCAACTTCAGAATGTGATGTCCTCGTCGCGGCCTAATCCATCGATCCATCAGCGCCGAGAAACTAGATGTGGCTCATATATATTCAAGAGGTGGCTCCCGTACATGTAACACTTTGTCTCGGAGGTTCAAGATGTGACTCCCACTCACGTAGCATTTTGCCCTCAGTGTTTCATGCTGGTGATCGGCTCTGAAACCATTCTGTAACAATTCAGGCCCAGGCCTGCTTAAACGCGACTCCACAATGGGCTCATAAAGCAACTACTTTGTATCCGTCTTCGTTTTACGAAAATAGTTAACAAAAGTTTTTAGAATAGTCCATTATAAAATTTTCAATTTTTACTCATGTAGGACAATAGTATAATATATCCCCCTTAATTAATGGTAACAGATATTAGCGGTGAAGAAAAGAAGCAAATTTTTTTGCATGCACCGGATATGAGCACAAGTATATGTACACATCTGTTTGTGTGCGTTTGTGTGTGCATGTATCTGAGCCCACACCTGATGTATACAAAAATTTCCTGACACAAAAGTTGTACAAAAATAATGACAAAATTTGATACATAGAGATATGTGGTATATGAGGAAGTGATCTTTTTTGTTAGTATGAGAGATTTTTATGTGCCAACAAATCCTTGAACATGAGACAACTTATTTTGAGCCAAGGGGTGAGAACCAACCGGGAAGCCCGGGTTCTCGGGTAGTGATCGTATAACTTTAGATGAAAAGTTAAAAAAGACCTGTTTCAAAAAAAAAAAAAATTTGAAAAGATGTGTTGCTGTTTAAATCTCATGAAAATTTAAAGTAGATGTGATGATAAATTAATTAGATTTTTATGATATATTTTCCCTTTTTTTTTGTAAAAGATAAGAGGATATACCTGTAAATTTTGTTGTGGCTTCACAAATCAGTTTCTATTGAACACGGATATTAATGATATATATACATTTAAAAATTCATTCGACAATATAAACTAAATAGCAAATAATTTCAACGCTCATTTAAATGTTTTCATTAATTTATTATGTTTCATCGTGGGGAACAACAATTACATATGTAGTAAAATACGATTTTAACGTGACATTTAGACTATTATACTTGCTATATTATTTCACAGTCAATTACACATTTTGATACATAGTCAACATCCTATCTTAAAGTTTGTATTATAACTATGATTACGCGTTTGAATTCTATGAATTACACATCGATGCAATTTGCAATTAATGGAAGAGATCAAAACACGATGCTTATATTAATATATGTAGTTGTATCATTCCCGTCGATTATAATTTCAATAAAATAACTTGAATACATTAAATCGCTAACGGTGGTATAACATATATAAGAATAAACGAAAAATGTTATATTCATCATCAAACAAATCGATATATGGATTATTGTATGCACATAATTTTATTTTTATTGGAATAGATTGTCCTGTCCAGACTCGATGCATATAATAATTTTGGACTTGGATCTTAGCCATGATCGGTGTGTTTGATGATGCCCTTAAGGGTAGTGCCCTTAGGGGCATCATCACCATTCATTTGGAATCCTTTTTTTAAAAGGAAAAAAAAAGATTCCATTTGGATGGTGGATATTGCTCCTGAGGACAGCGCCCTTAATTTTTATAAATTTGTCATGTGCTGGAGTCAGAGACAGTCTATACCTACTGCTGTCCTTTTTGCCGTACTCCACACGTGCACACCACCACCACCTCACGTGACTGGTACTCTAGCCCCGGCACATATGTTTGGGTTTATTTTTTAAAAACAATTTGCCTTTCCCCTATGCTAGAAATTATTCTGAACCGCACATTAAAAACATTTCTCACATGTTTGTTTTTTAGCAATAACTTGTTATATTAGATATCAGTCACAAAGCGCAGCTAAGTCTGATACAATATAATGTGTAAGAAGTGTTATTCCACAAGTTATTTGATAATTAAATTAAATTATAATTAGATTATAATTATAAACTAAAAATAAAATAACTGTAAACTTATAGAAGTAGTATGTAAACACTGTTCAAAATCTGTACAATTGAAAACTAGAACAGGACGATGCCACATCAAGTCGTGTGCTCGTAAACTCAAATTTACCCACCTACAAGCTTCTGGCCTCCTGGACAAGAGAGTTCCAAGGTACAACAACCAATCGTCTATGTTCAGAATGAAACAGAAATTCGAGCAGGCTCACTTGAACACCAGTAGCGTGTATTACTCTCAAATGTATGAAATGTGTGATTGAACAATTTTGGATACTAGAAAAAATGAAACTGGTGCAGCTTATATAGATGCTGTTGTTGCAGACCTCCCAAAGGTAAAAAAATTCAATGCAAGATTAGTGGGGTAACTGAATAGTCTCCACCTTAATCACAGATTTAAGCCTTCCAATCAGATTAATACAATTTAACTCTCACATTTAAATCAAATTAATTCAGTATTAAATCATGATGTGAAAAGTCAAGAAGATGAAAAGTCATTTTCAGAAATCCGTGTAGTAAAAGATAAGGCTGCCTTCGCAGCAGCGACATCGACACGCGCGCCGAGCCGAGCCGAGCCGATCCTAGCCTAGAGGAGCGGACGGACGGACGACGCGCGAGGGATACCCATCTTTTCTACTTAATTACACTCTATTGATTTGTTTCTCATTATAAACAAACCATAAGTGTCACAACTTTTCAATGTGGGATTTCTTTAGCCTACTTGACTATTCATAATTAACTTACCATAATTTTGTTCTCATTAACAAAATTATTGAACTTTATCTATTAAACCCAACAATTTTATTATTAATCCCAACAATCCCCCACATGAATGTAATATGACAAAAAAATTACACAATGCACCTAGATGAAGATTTGAGAGCACTTGAGAATCCCCTGTATCAGGATAGGTGGTGGTTAACCTTGAACATTCCTTAGTAAAATATCATAGGATATACTTGTCAACCAGTGGACGTTAGGGGTGCTTATCGGGCTAGGTAAATCCGGACCCAGTCCGAAACCAATCCGGTTAGCCCGGTCCGGGGATCCAAACTAGTAGCACCACCGATTCTTGTGCTACCGGACCGATTCCGGTTCGGAAACCGAAACCGAAACCGATTAATTTCGCAAAATAAAAATAAAAAAATAAAAAAAATTAAATGACAGCAAGGCAATGACTATAATGCACCATGAATAAGGCGCCGTCAATAGATTCGGATTTTGCTTGGTATCGATAAATTCCACAATTTGTAGTAAAATTTGGCCAGCATATGAGATGCTCCATCACATGTTTTTTCTGTTAAGTTATTCTAAACTAGATTTCATATTATAAATAAACAAATATATGAATTATTTGAGTTTTTTTGTTTGATAAACTCAAATTAAGGTATCTCTTTTAAAGCATATTTAAAATATATTTATATATTTATTAATATTTAAAATATAATGTTTTGAAATTATAGGAGCCCGGGGCGGAGCTAGATGATGAATTTAGGATGGACTTGGGATATATTTTTATATATACATATACCTATATTATACATACATACCTATATATATATTAAACCAAGTCACAGTGGTTTATTGTGTCGTCCCAATTCAACTTCAAGCTATCTCGAATTTGGGAATAAGTTAAGGATTTTTCAATCAATTTTTATATATGCTCACAATAAGGGTGAATTTTATATAAACCTCATATATTTTAAATAATTATGAATTTTCACCAACTTTTTTGAACAATAACGTTTACCTCGTATGATATGTATTTTTATGTTAAATCATATGTGATATAATTGTAATTTTCATCCATCCGTTACAAATTAGATAGATTGATTTCATAATACAACTATAATCTACATCAGTTCATCCGTTATTGTTCAAACTAGATGTCAAAATTTCTAACAAAATTGTATAGAGGAGAGACAAATGTAATTTTTACTATATGTATTAAACAAATATTTATCATCAATATTAAGCATATGTCATGGTTTACAATATGTTATCCTTTTTCATATAAATTATTCGTATATAATAATTTTTTTAGAAAGATTTTGGTTAGCACATGGGTTTGCCTAATTTTCCTCAAACGAACATATTAAAGCTTGATTTAAGTTAAGCTTTTGGGATATAAACTCAGCTAATGTCTGCATATGATGAATAGTAAATTTATTATTAATACGGATCTAAGGTTGTTAGTACCTAACAAAAGTGCATTTTGCCAGTGAAGAATCAGTGATTATGTTAACAACAAGCTTCCATGTCAGAAGATGAATCAGTCTTCTCGGGTAAAATCTTATTAAAATGTCGAACATAAAATACCCGAACACAAAGTACCCGAGCAAAAGAAATGTCTGTTCAACTCGTTTGGTCAAACAATCCACCCAGAATCACATTGAAGATGTTGAGATTTGTGGAGTAAAAAGTACCAAGAAGAGTATAAACATTACTTTGTTCGGCCTCTATCTGAATTGGTGAAATTCGTTGTTATTAAACTTAGACGGGTCTATAGATAATTCATTCGAAATTAATATACTAGTTTACAAAATTTTCAAATTAGATTCGAAACTTAACGAATATGTTTTGAATCGATTTCAAATGAAGATATTTTGGTTGATAAAATCAATGAGTCATTGCAAAGTTGATTACTTTTAGAATTCATAAAGATATTGAAGGTTACACATGTTACGAGTTCACATCTTTAAGTTGTATAATATAATTAAATAGTGAAACTTGATCATCAAGATTTAATGATTTAAAAACTTTTAATTCAAACTTAATTATGACCCATGATTATTTATTGTTGGAGTTTCAAGTCAATTTAATAAATCTAATGTCGGATTTAAATATGAAAAAGACATGGTATTTGATACCATTTGCTTTTTATATACCAAATTTGATATACCGTAATAAATGTTTGTTTGTTTTGTTTCTCCGGCTTTATTTGCTTTATATATGTATGTATTTTTTTTAAGTAGAGATGTGATAAATCAATTTTTTTGCACCAAACACAATTTGAACTCGAGTATGTCTAAAATAGATATGAGCTTTTATCCATCTCAACTAGGCCATGAGATCAAGTAATTTTAATTTTGGGTCAACTATATGTTCCTCAATAGGGATAAGATAAGAACAAAAAAAAAGCCATGTTAGGCAAGTAGGCGTTTGAGTTTCTAACTTCTCACATCATTTACTTTTTTGACCTGGAATAAAGCAAGCATATCGGGTTGTAAAGTTAAATAACTAAAGTTAATTCAATAATTAATCTATGTTTAAATATTTATTTTCTGTTTCAAAATTTAAGTACAAATTTATAAAATTTAAAACTCTCTTGGTTTAATATATTGCTAAAACTCTCTCTCTCTTTGATTCTCATGTTTTTTTTTAAACTATATTTTACCCTAAAAAATTGTTTGACCCCTAAGAACTATATTTTACACCCGAAAATTATATTTCGACACCCTAAAGTTTTTTTTGCCTTCTATTTTTTATTTTAAATTTTTTTGACCCTATTACAAAATTTCCTTCTTCCGCCACTGCCTTAGGGGCAATCTAACTCTACACATGGAAGCCACATAAAATAGTTCATATGGAGGTCTGTGATACCTTTCAGGACACTGTTTTTAGGGGTAGTTCCCGGTTATAATAAGGCCATGCGAACGTAAGAGGTATTGTATAATAGGTACTGTCTATGTGCCACTATATGTCGCAGTTCCAGCGATCTCTGATGAGCTCTCATGAACGATGACATTCATTGCTAATTATTTATTAAACTTCCAACTATAATTTTAATCATTTTAACTTTCACAAATTGGATATTAATCATCCATCTAATTGATTTCGAGAAATATATTTCATGAATCCGAGTCTCATTAGTATATTCGAATTCAATCGTTGCTCTAAATGTTTTAGTGGCCTCACCTAATATAGAAAGTTCGCCATAAAATTCACTAAATGATCCATATTGTTCTTGATTGAACTCTTTTTACTTATTCACATATATTGATTTAAAAAAGTGATCCTTGTCAGATATGAATTTAAAAAAATGATATATATCTAACTAAAAACATGTGGATCTACGATTAGTAGAGCTGTCAAAATAGGTCAACCTGATCCAAACGGATTGGTCGGTACAACCCGTGACTCAAAAAGGTTGGGCTCGTTTAGTCCCTTCTCCTGGCTGGTTGAAATCACCCCAACCCAACCCAAAGCGGGTTGCGGGCAGGATAATCCGCCAAAAAATAAAAAAAATAATAAATTTATTAGATTTTAATGAATTAAAATTATTAAATAACTTTTAATTAATCACATTTTTATTCTACAATTATTAAAATATTAAGTCGCGAACCCAAATTGGCTGGCATGCTGAAAAATTATGGCCAACCAATCTATTTGGCGGGTCGGGTTAGGCCAACACGATAACACGTTTTGACAACTCTAGTACTTAGAGATTATGTCTATTTTAATAATATTTTAAAATAATGTTGGAGTAATGTAATTTCTCACAATTTCTCTATTCATATCTTCAAGTTTTTTATAATTATCTGGTAAAAGCCATATAGAGGAATATATATGACCTCAACCACAATAAAATAGTTTTTGTATTGACTAATATTATATAGCATATCTAACCACAATTAAATTTAGATTTAATATTTGACATAGTCATATATTTTGATTTCAATTTGAATCGACCAATATAAAATTCGAATCACAAACTAAACAATATATTTCAGTTTCAGTTGAAATAAATCAATTTTCTCATAATTCGATATCATATTGGTGTTTTTTTATTGGGGCTGGGGGAAAATCCCGGCAAATTTCGGGCCGATACCATTAGGTAGAAGATTTTTCAACCCAGTCACAAAAAAAAAATTCTTTCAATTAGGTCCAAATTTGAATGCAATGACCAAATTAACCCTAAACTACCATCTTCCTTAATGAATCGTCTTCTTCACTAACACGGAAAAGCATGGTGTCAAACCTCCATCGATTAGAGAAATGAGCGAAATTAGATCCTGGTGGACACTGAAGCGCCCAACAAATCCTAGCTCTTGAATCGATCGCCAACAGCGGGATGGTGTGAATCCAGCAGTGAGCTCCGTCGTAGCGGTGATGGGATATATTATGACAATAAAACTATGGCAGGTGGATTAGCACCAAATTCCTTTCATGTGAACTTTAGCTCTTGTTTGGTTGGTTCTTGGAATCAGAGTGTTTGTAGATATTGAATACACAACTAAAGTACATGTGACATGTTCGATGAAATGTTTGAATGAAATTTTAAAGTTTTTAATTTAAAAAAAGTGGTGAACCTCTTGAGTCTAGCGGTGCATGTGAATTACATGCACCACTAGATTCATGTGGTTCATATATCAAAACAAACACTAATACCTTCTTTATAATTTGTTACGTTTTAATATAAATACATCCTCATTCCAATATTGCTAAATATTTTTCTTATTTATTTATATAATTCCATGATATATTTTACGTGAAATCTGAAAAACCCATATGTTCTTGTTTTTTTTTGTGCTAAATTTTGCCCATTCCGCAGCATACAATCAACTAAATTCAATAATTTGTTTAATTTTACTATAGGTCACAAGTCAAAAATTTTGCTCGGAAGTTAGGGAGAAATCAAGTCAAAAATATTACTAAATTGTAACACAGTGCGTGTAATATAACAATGTGCATATAATTCACTTGGCAATGCATGTAAAATCACTTGGTGGTGAATGTAAAATCACTTGGTGGTGCACTTAAATTCAATAGGTGGTGCACTTTAATTCATTAGGTGGTGCCTGTAATATCACAATGGGTATGCAATTCACTTGGCGGTGAATGGTGGTGGATGTACAATCACTTGGTGGTGCATGTAATATCACAACGTGCATGTAAAATAACTTGATGATGCATGTAATATCACAAGGAGAATTTAATTCACTTGACGGTGCATGTAAAATCACTTAGTGGTGCATGTAATATCACAATGTGCATATAATTAACTTGGTGGAGCATGTAAAATCACTTGGTGGTGCATGTAATATCACAAGGTGAACATAATTCTCCCCATGGTGCATGTAAAATCACTTGGTGGTGCACTTAAATTCAATAGGTGGTGCACTTTAATTCATTAGGTGGTGCATGTAATATCACAAGGTGTATGTAATTCACTTGGCGGTGAATGGTGGTGCATGTAAAATCACAACGTGGTTCATGTTATATCACAACGTGCATGTAATTCACTTGCGGTGCATGTAAAATAAATTGATGGTGCATGTAATATCACAAGGAGAATGTAATTCACTTGACGATGCATGTAAAATCACTTGGTGATGCATATAGTATCACAAGGCACATATAATTCACTTGGTGGTGCATGTAATATCATAAGGTGCATTTAATTCAGCCGTGGTGCATGTAAAATCACTTGGTGGTGCACTTAAATTCATTAGGTGGTGTATGTAATCTCACAAGGTGTATGTAATCCACTTGGCGGTGAATGATGGTGCATGTAAAATCACTTGGTGGTGCATGTTTTATTACAATGTGCATGTAATTCACTTGCGGTGCATGTAAAATAACTTGATGGTGCATGTAATATCACAAGGAGAACGTAATTCACTTGACGGTGCATGTAAAATCACTTGGTGGTGCATGTTATATCACAAGGTGCATATAATTCAGTTGGTGGTGCATGTAAAATCACTTGGCGATGATATAATATCACATGGTGCATTTAATTCACCCGGTAGTGCATGTCAAATCACTTGGTTGTGCATGTAATTCACTTGCGGTGCATGTAATATCACAAGGAGAATGTAATTCACGGCGGTACATATAAAATCACTTTGTGGTGCATGTAATATCACAAGGTGGATGTAATTCATTTTGTGGTGCATGTAAAATCACTTGGTAGTGCATTTAAATTCACCGATAAACTATATTTTTGATTAAAGACCGTAACTGAGTAGTTTACCGTCTTTAACCAAAAATATAGTTTATTGGTGCATGTCACTAACATGCACCGATAAGCTCAAGCAATGCATGCGAATTCCATACACCGCTAAATAATTCCTGATAGTTCCTGCAAATTCAAAACTTATGATACATAATTATCATTATATTTGATTATGTACCTTACATACTTATTTCCAAAATTTTATTTCCCAGTAGGGAACAAAATATACATTCACGGATTGGAATCAAGCATAAGATCCAGCAACGAGACTTTTTGAAATCATCTCAATTTGGATAAGTATTTGATATTAAATTGACTGTGATTAGGGCTGAGTATTCGGTCGGTTTGGTTACCGACCGAACTTCTGAAAATCGAACCGAACTGATTTTTAAAACTGTAACCGAATCGACCGATTTATTTTTCGAAACCGAACCGACCGATAAAAAATCGGTTATTTCGGTCGGTAACCGAATTAACCGATATTTTTTTATAAAAAATAAAATAAATTTTAAAAATTAGATAATGTGATTTTAAAAATTAAAATAATTAGATTATTCGATTTTAAAAATTTAAAAAGTAAAATTTAAATAAAGAATGATATTAATTGATTTTTTTAAAAATAAAAAAAAATTATTTTTAAAAAAATATTAACTCGGTTTATTCGGTTAACCGATATTTTTAAAATGAAAACCAAAACCGAACCGAATTAACCGAATTAATCGATTTTTTCAAAAATCAAAACCGAATTTCCGAAATAACCGAACCGATTTTCCAAAATATTTCGGTTTTTTCGGTTTGTTCGGTTTAACCGAACTTTTGCTCATCTCTAACTGTGATGGAACCATAAATAAGATTTTGTATATAATGGATACATATAATATAAACAAAAGAACTTCATATAAAGAAGTAAAAAAGACCCAAGATTTTAGAAATCACAGTCCCTACCACTAAAACAAATTTACCAATTCTTGGGCAAACTAACTATACTGTTGTCAATCTCCATCAAACAATTCAACTCGTTCAACCCACACCGAATCTTTGTCCACTTCCTCCACCACTTTCTGATATTGTCCATCAGCTGACAAACCAAAGTTGAAGAAATAGCAATAAGAAATTTCCTACAGGAAGTTTCTTTTAACTAAATGGACCTGTAACAAACACATAATATGTATCAAAATTGAAATAAAATTTCAATGTTAATTGAAGCACAAAAATCCTATAAAAACAACACACAAAACATCCAAAATCATAGATCTTTAGGTCACAATTTGCATTGAGGAGAAGATTGCTCGGCTTCAAATCCCTGTGCAGAACATTTACCGAATGTATGTATTTTAACCCACGAAAGACCTGATACAAGAAATACCACAACAAAATAGAACATGCTTAAATGCCACCGCTCATTCATTCTCCAATTTGGAACGCTGCTGCAATGGTCGCCGCTGAAAAAGAGAAGGAAAGACGATGATTGTAGAGAAGATTTGGAATCAAAGGGGCATCGACTTAAGATTGATGCACAGAAGGTTGATTAAAATGGGTATTTTAATCATAGTTAATGAACTAATTAGATTAGGGTCTCATAAAATGGACTTATTTGAAATAACTTTTTTTAAAAGGTATTTAGTTGAAAGATTTTTTGGAAAGTGGCACATTATGCAATTTCCTCTTTTAACAAAGTATTTTGGGCCCCGACTCAATCTTGAGTCTATTCCAAAATGGAATGCGAGAATAACCAACCGGCTAAGCCGGATATCTCAATATATCAAATTGGTTTTATATTTCTCCGTTTTATCTCTAATGACAAAACCAATTAATTAATGCAACGCAAGATATTGACTCATTTATTTTTCACCAAGTATAACTACATTATATATATATATATATATATATATATATATATATATATATATATATATATATATATATATATATATACACAATAACATATATAAGACACCTATTCCCAAATACCAACTTCCATGAACCCATTTTCAGTAGCGAATCCCCTAAACATACCAACTGTATTAAACCCACAAGCCACTTCCCCATTACTCGACACCGCGATCAACCCAGCATTGCCTTCATCAAGCCGATTCTTGATCACATAATCCACTGCATCCTGAAGATTTAGCCCCTTATACTCCATTAGGGCCGCCACATCACGAGCCAGCGTCCCCCGGATAATCGCCTCGCCTTCACCGGTGCATGACACGCCACATATGTCGCACGCATAGGTTCCAGCACCGATTATTGGCGAGTCACCGATCCGACCGGCCATTTTGTTCATGAGTCCGCCAGTGGAGGTGGCGGCTGTGCACCGACCTTGGCTGTCCACCACCACGCATCCAACGGTCTCTGGGGCATATATGCTGATTGGAAGTCCGTTCATTATTAGCGGAGGAGTCTCAGCTTCTGAAGTACAGGAGTCTAATCCAACTGTGGGAATCCTATATTCAAACTGTCATGCGTGTAGATTGGACAGCATTAGATACTCTTCAGATTGGCTTTAAATTAAGAGTTATTTATCTTTACGCAACTTACGAGAATTTTGCTGGCTTCTTTGGCCAATTTGAGAGTGCCAACGTTGTCCTCAGTGATAAAGTAATCGTTGTCCACCATTTCCACTCCCTGACATAAAGACAGGATTCAACTTTCAAGTGGAAAAATTAAACACCAAACAGATGCAACAAGAGTTCTTTGCAAGGAAATTTGTCTAATATAATATTTTCTTCAACTAGTTATCAGGTACACGGGAAATGCTACAATACACACAGAGTGTATTAGCTCATATATCAACCTATAAATACATATACATACACATATACAAGTATAGTATGTGTGTTGGTGTTTTGATACACTGAGTTTATTATTTTCTTCAAGTACACGCACCACACGCACTTAATTTAATATATATACATCATACGTTACTTATTACAAAATTAAAATTAATACATTAATGGGTGAATTATATATAGATTCCTGTTCGTTTGAAAAATTACGAATTTACCTCTTTAGTTCAAAAAATAGTTTATTTTCTCTTTATTTTTATGTCAAATCATATAGGATGTCAAATCATAAGTGACAGTTTCATCATTTTCAAACTAGATTTTCAAACTAGATTGATGAATTCAAAATGCTATTATCAGGTTCAAACTAAAGCTAAAAATTATATTTAAAACTATTTTACTCTAAAAGTTCATCCCCAAAAAAAAATTATTCAAATCAAAACGTGTAAACAAAATAAAAATACCTTGAAAACATGATATTAGAAGGAAAGTTGAAAGGTTAACCTGTCGTTTGGCGAATTCTTCAGCGCCAGAAAAAGCAAGATAAGAATGGGGTGACTTCTCCATGACCAAGCGGGCCAGGGATATCGGGTTCTTCACGGTGGTGATGCCTGACACTGCGCCGCATCGCCGCCCACACCCATCCATGATACTCGCCTCCATTTCAACCTTCCCGTCCCCGGTCAGTGCTGATCCACGACCCGAATTAAATAGAGGATCACTTTCCAATTCTCGTACCTAAAAAGATCCTCGTATATTAGAATCCCACGAACCTGATTTAAAATTCATGCAGGGAAATCGCCACGCCACGTTAATTTGCATGAGAAATGAATAAAGTTTTTTTTGTTGAAATTAAAAAGAAAAAGTGGGGAAGAAATGAGGTTTGCAAATCAAGGAAATAACGTACGACGAGTTCAACGACGTCAATGGCGGGGAGGGACGAGCGGAGGGAGGAGATTCCGAGGTCGAGGCAACGAGTGAGGAGTTGTTTTGCCTGTTCTTGACGTTCTTCCGGGAGGTTTGGGTCAACACCAGCGCCGCCGTGCACCGCAATAGCCCAACCACCCATTCTCTCTTCACTGCCGCTCGCCGCTGTCGTTGCCTTAACTGCACTCGCCGTTTCCTTAAAATATTTTGAGGCTTGGTGGAAGTTGATTGGTGATTTTATTGGCCAATTGTGGCCTTTTTATAACGGAATTTGAGATTTTTCCTTAGAATTTTTATGACAATTTTTTTTTAATTTATTATGACAGCGTTTTGGGTTGAGATTCCACGTCATTACCACTATTCTATTTCTTGTGTGTTATCAAAATTCTTGTATTAATTATAATATCCTATAAATACATAAATTTTAGAGTTAGTGATAATTTACCTCCATGTGATAACGATAATATGCATTTTACCTAATGTAGTTTATAAATAAGCATTTTACCTAATGTGATTTTTAAAATATGCAATTTATAACTATGTGATTTGTAAAACATAGCATATATAGAAGATGGATGATAAGCCTATTTTCAAAAATCACATGGGATAAACTGTCAATTTTCAAACAACATGATGTAAACTACTTATTTTAAAAATCAAAGTGAGATAAATTGTCTATTTTCAAGCCATATTGGTCTAATATGTCTATTTGAAAAATAACAAAGGGATTCGTTTCCAATAACGTTAAATCTTGTAATATATATATATATATATATATATATATATATATATATATATATATATATATATATATATAAGGGTGAGTTTAGAGCTTTAAAACATTTTCACACGGGTATGTGTTAACCATGAACTCGAACTTCGGCAAATGCATTCTATTCATGTTTCATTGTATCTGAACAAGAAATTGGCTTAGCTAATTTATAACCCAAAAGTGAGGTTAGGCGTCTACCCTTCAAGTTGATGTTTAATCCTACCAAGGGTTGCTATATATATAGTACACCAAGTTGTGCCACCAAGGACACCATTTGAATGCACCAAATCATAAAAAAACTCACTGAAATCTGAAGGAAAACACCTGTTTGTCGAAAACATAATGGGCGAGATAGATCGACCAAGGGGCGCAATCTATCGTTCCTATTTTATTTTCAGCCACTGCCAGACGCGACCGATCGCGCCTGGCAGAACTTTTTCAGTGTTTTTCCAAGGTTAGGCGCGATTGATCGGGCCAATATATGGTGATCGATCGCGGCCTCCAGTACATTACAACGTACAGATTCGTTTCGGTTGGTCATCGATGCTTAATTTCTAACTCATTAAGAATTTTTTCCAACAATCCCCCAAATGAATTAAATTAATGCATGATGCAGTTGAGTGCCTTCAACGAATTGTTATGACATCTGGAGAGCTAGCTTGCAGCTTTGAACCTTCCATAGTAGTATTCAATCGAAGTTACTTGACTTAATAGTGAACTTATAGTCTTAAACTATTTAGTCGTTGGTGTAAACCGAGACAATTGAACTCACACCATAACAACTCTAACCTTTGTATTGGTTTTTACGGATGTGTCCGTTTCGGCCATGGACCACGCTTGATTTCATAAGTGCCTTTATCTTTGAAGCGGCCACACTTCGCACCACGTAGGTGATCTCCTAGAAGAGTATCTCGCCATACTCCAATATATTTTTATGTATTAGGAATCATTAAAAGTCCTTTGCTTATCATCGTACTCCCCTTATCATAGAAATGGGGTGGAGATTGATTTCAAGGTGTTTATAATATCTCATAATTTAGCTGTCTCTTTTGAACCTAGATCTTGGGATCTCCAGTCAACAAGGTTGGGTATCCACTATGAGATTTTGATTATAGGGTATTAACCTTATTTTCCTTGATAAACTATATCTTGATCTCTAGGCAAACCTTTCGTGAGCGGATCCACATTATTTTCGGGAGATCAACTGTTTAATGGTATTATGTCTACGACGTATATATCTAGACTTACCATTATACATGCTAGTTTGTGCCCTTCCTATAGCATATTAGCTATCGCAATGTATCTTAATCGCAGGCACATATTTTTCCCAACAAGGAATTTCTTCCAAAAAACTTCTAAGACATTCAACTTCTTCACCTACTTTATCCAAGGCTATAAATTCTGATTCCATAGTTGATCTAGCAATACAAGTTTATTTGGAATATTTCCATGACACAGCAGCCATTTTCAATGGTGAACACATAACCACTTGTGGACTTATAATCTTTTGTGTCCGATATCCAATTATCATCGTTGTATCATTCTAACACAACAGTATATCTTGTATAATACAATCCATAACTTAAGGTGTGCCATAAATATTTAAGTACCCTTCTTAATACGTTCCAATGGTCATTACTTGGATCACTAATGAACCTACTTAGTTTACCAAACAAATGTGCAATGTCAGGACGTGTACAGTTCTTGAGATACATTAGACTGCGAATAATCATAGCGTATTCCAATTGCATTACCGGGTCACCAATGTTTTTAGCTAATTGTATATTTGGATCATAGAGTGTTTTCACCGACGATGTGTCGTTTGCCAGAAATTTCTCTAGCATTTTCTCAACATAATGAGATTGTGCCAACACCAGTCCTTCAGATGTCTTGGAAATTTTAATTCCAAGCATTATACTTACTTCACCCATGTCCTTCATTTCAAAATATTTTGTCAACATTTTATTTGTTGTATTGATGATTTCTAAATTGCTTCTCACTATGAGCATATCATCAACATATAAGCATACTATCACATATGCTTTAGGTGTGTTTTTCATATATACACATTTATCACATTCGTTAATTTTGAAACCATTTGACAACATAGTTTTTCTTGCTTAAGCCCATACAATGACGTAATGAGTCTACATACACATTTTTCTCCTGTCCGGGAACCACAAATTCTTCAGGTTGTTTCATATATATTTCTTCCTCAAGTTCCCTATTAAGAACTGCCGTTTTCACATCCATTTGATGTATCTCTAAATTGTTTAGAGCAATGATAGCTATATTACTCTTATGGATGTTATTCTTGTGACTGACGAATATGTGTCAAAGTAATCAAGGCTTTCTTTTTGTCTAAATCCTTTCGCCATCGCCACAAGTCTTGCCTTGTAGTTATCAATTGAACCATAGGTTTTATATTTCCTTTTCAGAATCCATTTGCATTCTAGTGGTTTACTTCCGTTTGGAAGATCAACCAACTCCCACGTATGATTTTACATTATGGATTCAGTCTCGCAATTCATAGCCTCTTTACATCACTAACCGATCTTGGTTCATTTTCTAACACATAAAATATTAAGTCAAGACCATAAGTCTTTGCTACTTTGGCCCTCTTGCTACGATGTGGCACTTCAATTTCATTCGAGTCATCTTTAACTACTTCATACACCCTTTTCTTAGAACATATTTCATCTTAAAAATCACGTTGTCCTCTTCGATTCGTACTCGAACCACAAGGTCTTCAAGACTCATCTCCTTTCGTTTATGTTTGAGATAGTTCTTAAAGTCCTTCCACATAGGAGGCAATTTTTCAATCATTGGGGCGACTAGGAATGAATAACTTAGACTCATTTTCCCCGCATGTATATCATGCAAAATCACTTGTAGATCTTGCACTTGCGTCATCACAGGCTTGGTGTCAACCATCTTGAAATCCGGAAATGTCCAACAATGAATTTCTTCATACCGCCATCCTTGGATTTGTACTTCTTTTCCAGCGATTCCCAAAGTTCCTTTGTTGTTTTCACAAAAAAACAATAAACGTTATATAATTGATTGTCTAACCCGTTTAGGATGTAGTTCTTGCAAATGAAGTTTCTTTGATTCCATGCATCATATGCTGCCCTCTTTTGGGTGTCAGTCTCTCCTTCTTTCAACCGTAGGAGCATCCTCAGTTAAGAACCTTTCCAAACTCAGTGTGGTCAAGTAAAAGAGTATTTTTGTTGCCACCATTTGAAGTCGTTCCCATTGAAATTTTCCGTGCTTTCACCATGATGAACATGAATCTTTGTTGCACTCGAAGAAGCAATTTGTTGCCGGGTATTATCTTAAGATTGTTGTACTAAACTTCCTGGGTGTGTATCTTATTGGAAGTTGCAAGCAAGACAACAATGACTTTTAGAATAGATTGTCGAGGCAAGATTTGGAATCTCCGTCCTTAAGATAATATTACTCAGCCGGTTCAAGGTCAATTTGTCTCCCAAGATACAACGACTTATAATTGTGATATGAGCATTCCAAATCATAAATCCTCAAACCACAAAGGTTTGAAAGCACTCAACCTGAGAAATGAAGAGGATGAACAAAATGCTTCAGAGTTCATGTGATTTTCGAAAATATGATGTTTAATTCAACCAAGGGTTATTATATATATGGTAGACCAAGTTATGCCACCAAGGGACACCATTTGAATGTACCAAATCAAGAAAAAATGCACTGAAATTTGAAGGAACTCACCTGTCTGTCGAAAGCATACAAGGCCCGATCGACCGCGCCCCTTTTATTTTCACCCGCCGCGCCAGGCAGATTTTTTTCAGTGTTTTTCCAAGGTTAGGCGCGATCGATCTACCCAACATGTGGCGATCGGTATCGGCCTTCAATACATTCCGACGTACAGATTCGTTTCGTTTGGTCATCGATGCTTAATGTCTAATTCATTAAGCATTTTTTTCCAGCGCCCTGTATGTTTTTGACAGGTGTGTTCCTTTAGATTTCAGTGTTTTTTTTCATGATTTGGTGCATCCAAACGGTGTCCCTTGGTCTACTATATATATAATAACCCTTGGTTGGATTAAACATAAGATTTCGAAAATTATATGAGATTCAAGAGCAAAATCTGAAGCATTTTGTTCATCCTCTTCATTTCTCTGGTTGAGTGCTTTCAAACCTTTATGGTTTGAGGATTTGTGATTTGGAGTGCTTATATCACAAATCATAAGTTGTTGTATCTTGTTAGACAAATTGTCATTTGAATCATTAGCACCGTAGTGGGACAATATTGTCTTAAGGACGGAGATTCCAAATCTCACATCGACAATCTGTTCTAAAACCGTTGTTGTCTTGTTTGCTACTTCCCATAAGATACACACCCAGGAAATTTAGTACAACAATTTTTGCACATATCTAAAGTATTGATCCAACTTCCACTAGCCTCTTCACTGCAAGTTCTTCGTGATTAATTAAATAAGATATAATTCCTTAGGGTCCATAAGCTAAGCTCCAAGATAAGCCGTGCCAAATTGTACGCCAGCCTTCTCTTCCTTTTTTATGTACCAATAAATCCAAAAAGTGTGAAAAGTGTGTCTTTATATTATTACTACCAATTGTTTGAAATACTAACCAAGCAAAACAGTCCATCCACATTTAATGTAAGAAATCAAAGGTGAGCAGCAGATTAGATGCATTCTCCTCATATTCCGTACAGAAAACACATAACAATTGCTCTGGGTTTAACAAAATACCTCTTCTTTTCAAATTGTTTTTGTGGCCAGTCTATCTGTCATGCCCCGAGACCGGGATCGATAACACCGACGTTGATTCCAAATACAATTGAAAATCAACAAGCCTCATAGTACAGAATTTAATACAACCAGTCTATTTATTCCATAAACATAAATGTTTTACAACTGAAAATAAAACCATAACTTAAATCTTAACAGAGTTTAGCGGAAGCGTAATTATGTAGAATCTTGAAATAACTGCGGTAGATCACCAACCCCAAAAGTTGTGTTGTTATGCATCTTCGGTATCTGTCTTACTTTTATCTGGGGAGGGTATGTAAGGGGTGAGTGTTCTGGTTGACACTCAGTAAGCGGGGGCCAATCGAATATGCCAAAAACATATAGTTATACAGATTTCAAAACAGATTTCAAAACATAAACTGATACAGATAACATAATTTTGTTCCGTTGAGCCATACTAAAAGCATCATATTAGAACACATATCATATACTTATCAAATTAGATCGATCTACATAACATAAGGATTATAGAGGTGGCTCCTACGAATTCAAGAGGTGGCTCCCGTACGTATAGCACTTTGCCCCATCGGTTCAAGAGGTGGCTCACACGTACGTAGCACGTTGCTTCGCATAGCACCTATCTCCCGATATTCAGAATTTTCATGACATCATAGTTTTTAAAATAGTTCACATATACGACTGTGTTTTTCATAAGCATTCATATGTTATCAAACGAAAGGATAATATAACAAAAGCCCATTTACTTGATTGTTTACGATGATTCTTTAAACTTGAAAGAGTATGGATCTACAACCTTCAAAAATCAACTTCTTTTCTTGCTAGAATATTTGATATTTTGAGAGTATTTCCTTTAAAATTTTTGAGTTTCTACTAATGAATCTAGCTTGGTATTTATAGAAGTTTTTCAAGAAAATATGTAAGCAATGACATCAAGTTAATATTATGTAATCAATGACATCAAGTTAATATTATGTAATCAATGACATCAACTTAATATTATGTAATCAATGACATCAACTTAATATTATGTAAGCAATGATGTATTTAAGGATAGTTTGATTACCTAAATTCAATGTATCATGTTGTGGTATCATGTTGTGGTAGGGTGGTTGCAAGTGGTGATCATCACATTCTTCCCTCCTTATGAGGAGTTTCGTCCTCGAAACTTGAAGCAGTTTGATCTTGGAATAGATAGGGATATTTTTCTCGCATTTTCTCTTCTGGTTCCCAAGTGGCTTCTCTCTCTGTATGGTTCGACCATTGAACTTTGATATATGGAATGGTCCTTCGTCTCAGTACTTGATCCTTTGAGTCTATGATTCGGATCGGAATTTCTTCATACTTCAGGGTTTCGTTCAAGTTTCCTTGATCTACTAAAGGTTCTGCTTCGAGTACATGATTTGGATCAGCAATGTACTTTCTTAATTGTGATACGTGGAATACATTATGAATTCTTGAGAGGCTTGGCGATAGTGCTATTCTATAAGCTAGAGTTCCCACTTTCTCTAAGATTTCAAATGGTCCAACATATCTTGGTCTTAGCTTCCCTGCTTTGTCAAATCGGATGACTCCTTTCATTGGTGAGACCTTTACATAAACCTTGTCGCCAATCTCGAATTCTAACGGTCTTCTTTTCATATCAGCCCAACTTTTTTGTCGATTTTGAGCTGCCTTGAGCCTATCTCTAATGATTGTGACTTTGTCGATTGTGGTCTGTACAAGCTCATGTCCGGTGATAGCTTTCTCTCCAATTTCATCCCAATATAACGGTGATCGACATTTTCGCCCATAGAGTGCTTCGTATGGTGCCATTCCAATGCTGCTATGATAACTATTGTTGTAGGCGAACTCGATCAAAGGCAAGAGCTCACTCCAGTTTGCACTGAAATCTATGGTACAAGCTCTTAACATATCCTCGAGGGTTTGGATTGTCCTCTCTGTTTGGCCATCGGTTTGTGGGTGATAGGTCGTGCTAAGAGTTACCTTAGTTCCCATAGCTTGTTGAAAACTATTCCAGAAGCGTGACACGAATCTGGGATCTCTATCGGATACGATACTTATCGGGACTCCATGAAGTCGCACAATATTATCCATGTATAGGGTCGCCAGTTTATCCAAGTTATAATTCATACGGACTGGGAGGAAATGTGCAGATTTTGTGAGGTCATGACTTTGTCGTGACTTTGGCAATCCTACTACAAAGTCCATGGAGATATGTTCCCACTTCCATTCCGGAATTTCAAAAGGTTGAAGTAATCCTCCTGGCCTTTGATGTTCAGCTTTAATTTGCTGACAAACTAAGCATCTAGCGACAAATTCAGCAACGTCTTTCTTCATTCCATTCCACCAGAAGCTTTCTTTGAGGTCTTTGTACATCTTTGTGCTTCCAGGATGGATGGAGAACTTTGATTTATGTGTTGTAATCATCACTTCTCGTCTAAGGTCCTTCACGTTTGGCACACATAACCTTCTTTTCATCCATAAAGTTCCATTGTTGTCTGTCGTGAAATCGGGAAATTTTCCTCCCTTAACTTGTTCTTTCAGTTTAGTTAGGCTGGGATCCTGACTTTGCTCTAACTTTATCATTTCTCGGAGGTAGGGATAAGCTGAAAGGGATGCTAAAATCATCTTCCCTGTGCCCTTCCGACTTAGTGCGTCTGCGACCTTATTTGCTTTCCCTGGATGGTAACTTATCGTAAGGTCATAGCCTTCAATAGTTCTATCCATCGTCTTTGCCTCATAATTAATTCCTTCTGGGTGAACAAATACTTGAGACTTTGATGATCCGTGAAAATTTCACACTTGGCACCGTAAAGGTAATGCCTCCATATTTTCAAGGTAAAAACTACGGCTGCTAACTCAATGTCATGCGTAGGGTAGTTTTGTTCATACGGTTTAAGTTGCCTTGATGCATAGGCAATCACTCTCCCTTCTTGCATGAGCACACATCCTAGACCTTCTTTTGATGCATCGCTGTAGATGGTAAAACCCATATTCTCAGTTGGCAATACCAATACAGGTGTAGATGCAAGCTTCTTCTTCAAAGTCTCGAAACTCTTCTCAGACTCCTTACTCCATATGAATTTGGAGTTCTTTTGTGTGAGTTTTGTAAGGGGTATGGCTATCGAGGAAAATCCTTCAACAAATTTTCGATAATAGCCAGCTAGCCCTAAGAAACTTCGAATTTTCGTAACAGTCTTTGGTCTTGGCCAGTCCATAATCGCTTCCACTTTCTTAGGATCTACGGACACGCCTGCTTCAGAGATGATATGCCCTAAGAATGCAACGTTGTCTTGCCAAAATTCGCATTTCTTGAACTTGGCAAAGAGTTCTTTCTCTCTTAAGGTCTGTAGAGTAAGACGAAGATGTTCCTCGTGTTTCTCTTTACTCGGTGAATAGACCAGAATGTCATCTATGAACACTACCACTAACTTGTCTAGGAATGGCTTGAATACTCGATTCATCAAGTCCATGAATGCGGCTGGAGCATTCGTCAAACCAAATGGCATCACTGTGAACTCGTAATGCCCATATCTTGTTCGGAAGGCAGTCTTCGAAATATCTCCTGCCTTAATCTTGAGCTGATGATAGCCCGATCTTAGATCAAGTTTAGAAAAGACTTTAGCTCCCTTGAGTTGATCGAATAGGTCGTCTATCCTTGGGAGAGGATATCTATTTTTGATTGTGATCTTATTTAATTCTCTGTCATCGATACACAATCTCATACTCCCGTCTTTCTTTTTTACAAATAGTACTGGAGCTCCCCATGGAGATGTACTTGGTCTGATGTGCTTCTTGTCCAAGAGTTCTTGCAGTTGTTCTTTTAGCTCTTTCAATTCAGCTGGAGCCATTCGATATGGTGCATTCAAAATGGATGCAGCGCCTGGCACCAAGTTAATCTCAAACTCTATTTCACGATCCGGGACTAATCCGGGGAGATCATCTGGAAAAACATCAGGAAATTCTTGTGCTACCGAAATATCTTCTAGTCTGAGTTCAGCTCCTTCCGCGAATTTGTTTATAATGGCTAGGTAAATTCTCTCACCGCTTTTCATGGCTTTCCAAGTTTGAGAAGCAGATAAAAGAACTTTACGCTCTTTTGTATTGCCACAATATAAGATTTCTTCTTGGTCTGGTGCTCGTAGTTTGACTTTCTTATTATGGCAGTCAACTAAGGCATGGTGTTTAGATAACCAATCCATTCCTAGGATAGCATCAAACTCCACCATGTTGAGTTGAATCAGATCGGTGTTGAACTTTTTGTCACTTATGTGAATGTTGTAACCTCGATGAATACTATGTGTTTCCAAGGTTTTATTAGCAGGAGTTGCTACTCTATATGGTTCACTAAGTATGTCAGGAATAAGTTTTAACTTCTTAGCGAACCTTTTAGATATAAATGCTTGCATAGCTCCACAATCAAACAGCACATAAGCAGGCAATTTGTTGATTAAGACAGTACCTGCCACAACGTCATTGGCATTATTCGCCTCATTCTGTGTCATGGTGAACACCCTGGCATTGGGTTTGTTTGGAGGGATGCCATTTCCTACTCCAGTCCCCTTCTTCTCAGTCTCAGGGCAATTAGCAATTCTATGTCCAAACTTCCCACATCGGAAGCAAGCACCACTTTGTCTACGACATTCCCCAGTATGTGCAAGATTACAGATTGGGCACTTTGGGAATTCTTTGTTGTTTGGGGTAGATGTAGATCCCCTTTGTTGATTATGGAACTGATTTGGCCGTTTGAACTTCTGGCCATTGTTAGAGGGCTGATGAGGGAGAGGTCGTTTGTGCTTGAACTCTTCTTCTCGGCGATGTATGTCAGACTCGGCCTTGATGGCTGCTCCCATCACATCCTCAAAGTTGATGGTATCCAACACTGCTAATGCTGATTGGATCCGACTGTTCAGACCCTTCTTGAAACGGTGTAGCTTTAAGTCATCATCTGCCATAATGGTTGGGGCGTAAGTCCCAAGAGAATGGAATTTTGAGGAATACTCTACCACTGACATTCCTGGAGTTTGTGTCAGGTTATCAAATTCCTCCAACTTTTGGAGTTTAATGGCTGCTCGGAAGTATTGTTTTAGAAATGCACCACGGAACCTTTGCCAAGTGATTGGTCTGGTCACTTCCATCGAGGGTGACATACTATCCCACCACTTGTTTGCATCGTCAACAAGATGTAACTTCCACTTTGATTTCTTGAGGCACTTCCAGTAGTCTATGATGTTTCTCTACTTCTTTCAGCCAGTGCTGAGCCACTTCTGGTTTTGAGTTACCATCGAATGCTGACATTCGATTCTTGCGAAGAGACTCATAATGATATTTTATCCCATGCGGCTGAGACTGAGGCTGTGGTTGTGCCTGATTAGCAGTTGGGTTAATAATCCCCTGAAGAGTAGTGGCTACTATGGTAGCTATGGCCATGAAGTCTTCACGACTTAAACTCGTTTTTGGAGATTGTGGTGGATCTTGGCTTCCTCCAGCTTCATTGTCATTATTGCGTGGAAATGAATATTGTGGGTTGCGGTTGTTACGGGGTGGTCGTCCAGCCATGTCCTACAAATTCACACATTTGTAATTTTGGTCCAAAAGTAATTCTCCCACATCGAGTCATTCATCAATCCAAGCCTCAATTTTATTATAAATAATGGCTTGATGCTGAGTTGAAAATCACAACTCTAAAATCTTCTTTGTTATCATTTAGTGTTTGGTTTCAATAATTACTACTGAGACTGAACTTTTTAGTCTAAAGTTTGGCTAGAAGCAAGGGTGGCTCATCTGGACGAGGGCGAGCTTCAAAACATGTCTGAAGAAACCCCAATGTTTTTAATATTGTATTTTATTTTGCATTTTATTGTGTTTTCATGTATATTGGTGATGTCATTTGGAAATTTAATATTATTTATCATGAATTTATTTCTTGTTGTATTGTGGATCAGATATGTAATATTTTAAATATTCAGTTTGTAATGATAATTATAAAAAAGAAATAAAGGTTCCACACCGCTAATATTGCAGTTATAAATTACACTCCTCTAAATTAAGTTGATAAAAATTGTCTGCTACTGCGGTCGAAGAATCTGGATCTGCGAGATATGAAAGAGTATATGCTCTCTTTCAACGGACGATGGATGAAGTGAAGGTTTATGAGGGAAAGTCATTTCGGGAGGAGAGAATGGGCTCCCCCAAGAAAGGCACAAGCACAACGTCTTCATGAGTTAAGTGTTCCCACCTTGGGAGCTAGGTAAGATAGTAAGGTTGTGCCAGCAAACAAACAAATACTATAATAAAAGGCCATGCCACCAACTAGCTAACGTTTTTCAGCTGGCTGTTATGTTAGTTGTAGGGCCCAAAATTTAAAATACACCATCCTATAGAGGTGTATTTGCAAAACGTTTATAGTTTAAAAATATTGAAGAAAATTGCAAAGTCTAAGGTTATTCTTACAAGCGAAACTATATGGTCATCATATAGATTTGTCAATGAGAAATGAGTTTAAAAATAAAGTTGTGGAGAGAATACGCTAAAAGAAAGTTTTGAAAAAAAACATATAACACTAATATCTAAAAGTTTAGTTTATTCTTGTTAACCAAAAATTTATATAAAACAGAAAATGAATTATCATAATTTTGGTGTGCAAAATTATGTTTAAGTGATTGAGAAATTGAATGATAAATCTCAAGCTTTTTATAGGCTAATGGGTGCAAAAATTGTGATTCAAAATTATGTCAATCCGGATCTGGAAATTCAAAATTGGACAAGGGATTTTAACGAGCATTATATGAGATATCATAAACCCAGAATTAATTTGAAAATGGTATTCGAATTTGAGAGAAATCGGAGCTCAAAGTTTTCGAAATTTAAGGGTTCTATAGCGTGAACTTTGATTCAAAATTGAGCATTTTACTTTGTTTGTGAGAAAGATATGATAGAGGGCTTTTATTACCCATACAATGACGAGAATAAACACGAAATTAATTAAGATTTGGCGTTTGAATGGTCGAGCAATTTATCAAATGAAGTTTCGCCAGCTAGGGTTAGGGTTCTTCAATGCTCGGCTTCCATCGATCAATTGGACATCTTCCGGTAGTTGGAACTTGAAAATTGTAGAGGGATTTCGTATTAGAGTTGATTCCGGTTACAGTGATATGCCCGATTGGACCATCGGTGGTCGGAGACGGCGCATCAGAAAAATGACGTCTTTTTCATGCGCGAGTTGTAATCGGCGATTTGGCCGGGAAATCGTAGTCCGTTCAGTTTGATTCTTGTTGTAGTGTCTTCGTCTCGTGCAGGCGGTCATGGTGATTGTCTACTTTCAGGTAAGGAGCGACGGCGGCGGCGATATAGAACAGGCAGTAGCCAAGTTCAGAAATTTTTTTATTTTTTTATTTTTTTAATTCAGACTGTTATTTTGATCCCCCAAACTGATTTTTTTAGATTTAATCAGTTGGTCTATTGGATCCGAGATTCATATTCCGGTTAATTTGTTTTAACCAGAAATCTTTTCCCAACGGGATTATGGAACCTGGTTTAGCTCTGATACCACTTAAATGTCACGCCCCGAGACCGGGATCGATAACACCGGCGTTGATTCCAAATACAATTGAAAATCAACAAGCCTCATAGTACAGAATTTAATACAACCAGTCTATTTATTCCATAAACATAAATGTTTTACAACTGAAAATAAAACCATAACTTAAATCTTAACAGAGTTTAGCGGAAGCGTAATTATGTAGAATCTTGAAATAATTGCGGTAGATCACCAACCCCAAAAGTTGTGTTGTTCTGCATCTTCGGTATCTGTCTCACTTTTATCTGGGGAGGGTATGTAAGGGGTGAGTGTTCTGGTTGACACTCAGTAAGCGGGGGCCAATCGAATATGCCAAAAACAGATTTCAAAACAGATTTCAAAACATAAACTGATACAGATAACATAATTTTGCTCCGTTGAGCCATACTAAAAGCATCATATTAGAACACATATCAAATATTTATCAAATTAGATCGATCTACATAACATAAGGATTATAGAGGTGGCTCCTACGAATTCAAGAGGTGGCTCCCGTACGTATAGCACTTTGCCCCATCGGTTCAAGAGGTGGCTCACACGTACGTAGCACGTTGCTTCGCATAGCACCTATCTCCCGATATTCAGAATTTTCATGACATCATAGTTTTTAAAATAGTTCACATATTCGACTGTATTTTTCATAAGCATTCATATGTTATCAAAACGAAAGGATAATATAACAAAAGCCCACTTACTTGATTGTTTACGATGATTCTTTAAACTTGAAAGAGTATGGATCTACAACCTTCAAAAATCAACTTCTTTTCTTGCTAGAATATTTGATATTTTGAGAGTATTTCCTTTAAACTTTTTGTGTTTCTACTAATGAATCTAGCTTGGTATTTATAGAAGTTTTTCAAGAAAATATGTAAGCAATGACATCAAGTTAATATTATGTAATCAATGACATCAAGTTAATATTATGTAATCAATGACATCAACTTAATATTATGTAAGCAATGATGTATTTAAGGATAGTTTGATTACCTAAATTTAATGTATCATGTTGTGGTATCATGTTGTGGTAAGGTGGTTGCAAGTGGTGATCATCACACTATCTTGCATAAGTTTCCACATGAAAGCTGCAATTTTTCTCGAAACTACTTTGCACCAAATGAATTTGCTCAAATTTTGTTTGTTTGTCACTTGAACTCGGTTGCTCTTAATCAAGTTATAGGCCGATTGCACTGAGTAAATTCCAGATTTTTCATATTCCCAACACCATTTGTCTTCCGAAACTTGAGAAATGGGGAACTTGTTTACAATAGAAATCAATTTGCAAAGTAAATTAGTTTCCCAAAGAAAAAGATTACGTCTCCACCTCCAACTCCAAACCCACGCCTCCCCTTCCCAAAAGCCAATTTCAGCCACTTTCTTGTCTTTGTCCAAAGAAATACTAAAATGCCTACTGAACTTAGAGGTTAGAACCTCATTCCTAGTCCAAGCCTCGTTCCAGAAAGAAGTGATACCTCCATAATACCACATGTATTGTTAATAGGCATTTTACATTTCTTGTTTTTTAAGTAGGTTTTTAATTCTCATGTGGTATCGCTAATAGACATTTTACCCCCCTGTGATTTATAAAACATAGATACTGCCCCCCTCAGATGTCATACACGGAGGGGCTGCTTTGCACCTATTCACAAACCACATGAGTTAAATTGCATATTTTCAAACCACCGAGGGTAAGCCCTATTTTGAAACCACATGGGATAAACATAATATTTTCAAACAACATGAGTGTAAATTGCGTATTTGAAGACCACATGGGGTTCGTTGCTAAAAACCCCATGTTAATATGTGATGAGTATATGGAACTATTTTCGCCATGGGTTAAGTTTATGTTGTTTCGCTTTCTATACATTGTATTAGTAAACTAATTGTTGTTTAAGCATTGAAATATTATTCGATTATTCCTATTATTATCGCTATCAATTGGTTAATTCAGTTATGGGGAAATTCTAACCATATTTGTCATTGATGAGCTTTGAGGTGCCACATATATTTTGTATATTGAACTTTATCTCATCATATCGAGCTAGAGTTTCTCGAATTTGCCCCATATGCTTGGCTTATTTCGGGCAAAAGCATCATAACCGAACCGAACCGAACCACATGCCCTGAGGTGAGGCTTTGTTTGATATTTTTCCATGAGCTCAAAGTACATGATGATATAATTTATTTTTTATTTTTTGAGTGGGGAATGAGCTAAATCAATTTTTTTTCGCTCCAAACGTGGCTCGAACTCTAGCCTACCCAAAGGGGCATGAACTCTTATTTATCCCGACTAGGTCAAGGAGCTCGATGATATAATTTATTTTAAATATAAAAAAAGAGTCATATTTTGAAGGTTGATCATACAAAATGAATATAGTAACCCGAGGTTTGGAACCAAGTCCTAGTAGTAGTAATAAACTAATTTCAACCTTGCGTAGAGAAACTTTCTTTAAGCACTACTAAAGAAGTATTATCCGAATGATGAGGATGTGATCGACACGATGATTGGCTGATGATGTAGCTTAATTATCTGACTACAACTCGATAAGATTGGTCCATTTTTGCTTAAGCCGCATGACAGTAAACATTTTCGATGATTGTCATATATTTTAAATTTATAAGACTTGGTAAGTACATGATAATATAGAAAAAGATGTAGACAAGAAGTAAGGAAATTTAAATATTATAGTCAAGACAATGACCGAAAATCATTTGAGACGGTGTATCACACAGTCAGAACAATGAATGAAAATCATTTGAAACAGTGTATCACGCAGTCAGGACAATGAATGAAAATCATTTGGGCGGTGGGTCACACACAATGTGGGACCCAAGGAAATTTAAATATTATAGTCAAGACAATGACCGAAAATCATTTGAGACAGTGGATCACACAGTCAGAACAATGAATGAAAATCATTTGAACGCAGTTAGGACAATGGATGAAAATCATTTGAGCGGTGGGTCACACGCAATGTGGGACCCATTGCCCCAAACAACCCCAACTTTGTGTGTGACCCACCGCCCCAAACAACCCCAACCAATTTACAGCTCTCGGAAGGGTGACACAAATTTCCCTATAAGCTATGAAGTATGGACACTGGAACGACGTCACAGGTACGGCACGACACAGAGATGGTAGCACGGATTTTTCAAAATTTACAGGATACGACACGGTTATGACACGCATGTATATTTTTATAGATTATATATATGTACTATATTAGAAAATATTAAAATTCACATTTTTTAAATTCTAAAATCATGTAAAAACAACAAAAATATTCTTACCAAATTCAAGAGCGTATAAATTGCCACTGGAATCATCATAATATCACACATACTAACATAAAATGCATAGTACTTCAACTAATATAAAATTTAGCAAATACGTCAAAATAAAATATAACACCAAATATATTCTTACCAAATTCAAGAAGCGGGTAAATAAAGGAATGTCATTAAAATCATTATAGTATCGCTGATACCAACACCAAATATATATTACTTCAATTACCATAAAAGTTAACAAATACATCCAAATTTTATTTTAGTCATAAACTTTTTAAATTATACAATGAACCCCCAAAAGCATCATTTCCTAGTCGGACACGTCCCTCGAAAGTGTCTGACACGTCCTCAGAGGTGTCCGACACTAGTGTCCGAATTAATTTTTATTTTTAAATTAAGGACATGTCATGTGGCGTGTCTGATAAGTGTCTGAGGTGTGTCATCGGTGTCCTAAAAATATATGTCACTACACCAAATGATTTTCAGGAATGTACGTACATCATAGGCATCATATCCTATAAGTAGGTAAACCCAACACAGTTGAACCATGTGCTAAAATTAAATTATAATCATGAATTGACGGTTTGATCCTGGTCTTAGAAATTTAAAATAAACTTATACGGACAACTTAATTTACGTAATTTAAGCTACTTTATTTATAAAAATCAAAATTTTACCCCCAGTTTTATTTCTTATTAATAAAAAAATATTAAAAATATTTTTTAATATAATTGTTAAAACAGTTAAAATTAGTTTTACTGCCTCACTAATCGTACTGCTTTTTTCACCTACATCCTCAAGATTTAAAGGAATAATACTTCAATTCAAATCGACCAAGCTTTAGCCAGGTCAGAAATAAAATTACTATTCAAAGCACTTTTATGTTGTTTTTATTTAAAGTTAAAAAATTTATTTTTAAATAAAAGCATCGAGTGTTTTCTATTAAAATTAAAAAAACTGTTTAATAAAATTAAATTAATTATAAAATTATCATCGTTCAACTTAAAGCAGCAAAAAGCTTCTCAACTTGCTTATTTACTTCTGTTTTTTCCTACATTTTTTAGATAAGCAATAGCGGAAGCAAGAAAATCAAATACCAAAAATCTGGTTTTTGATCTGAAAAACAGATAAGCACTTCGGAGAAGTAGCTGGAAACACACACTAAGAACCGCCACACAAATCATATTGAAATGGTGAGATTCCAGTTTCATTTTCCATTAAAACCAGATTATCGATTCCGAAATCATCATAATATGTATTGTAAGATATATTCCGAGGGCCCTCAGGCTGAAAACCTTAAATTTTCTAACGGCCCATTTGTTTTCTTAGACCTTGGCACAGGGTGGAGGCCCAGACAACGTTACCCACTTAATAGTGAAGATGCCTGGTGGTTTTCGTCAATTAAAAGTAACTTAAAATTTTAAAAATAATTATTTTGAATATTCTTCTGTTCTTTCAATTTTTTATTATTAAAAAGTATATTTCAAAAGCAATCACAATTTAAATGACATCACCAAAATAATTATTATCCTTTAGAAACTTTAAATCATGAATTCATTTTTTATGTCTTTCATAAAATTTACAATATTATGAAGTTGCATTTGGATCGAAAGATTTCATTTCATCAATGGATTTAAAAATTTGGATTCGCAACATTTGACTCAATAATTAGCAATTTGAAATACTTTGGTATTGTTAATTTGCATTAAAAGTGAAGATTATGATTTGAAATCCATGAATTTCAAAATTAGCCAGATAATTTGATAGGATTTATATTAAGGCTTTGAAATCCAAATCCATCAAATCTTTTCATCCAAATGAGTATAACGAATTTAGACAAAAAACTTTTAAGTAAAAAAAAGAAATAAAAAAAAACACACACACACACACATTGGATTCTTTTCCCTTTACACCCGTAAATATAATCAAATTTTCAGAGTATTTAAATGAAAGAAACAAAAATAAATATTAGTAGGAAATAAAATCTCGGGAAGATTTAGAGAGAGTGGTAGATAATAAAGGGGATCACGATGGAATGGTGTTGGTGCTGGCAAAACAGATGGATGAAATACCCAATTTTATCATCTTCCCAAAGTCAGGTACCAATCAAAATCATTTTGCTCTGCAAATCAATGGGCCCTTTCTTTATTTCTTTTGCAGCATGCAGGAGTTTTGGCTTTTGTATCCATCAAACTTTTCCTTTCATATAACTTTTTTTGAGCATAGATTATTTACTAAATTCATTGTTCTTGTTTCGTCGTAAGGTTGATTCGAGTTCTACAATAACTAAATGTTAGCAATGTCTTTTAAACCAATAGGTCAATGATTGGTCTGTTGGGCTTAATGAACCATAGCCCAACTAGACAATAATAAATATGTCAGTCATTCTCTAGGTTTGAGTGATTGATTCCATTCACTATCATAGAAACGCTAACACCAAACTAGCACTGGTGCTGAGCTTGTAGATCTGGTCAGAATGGTTGGACTCGAGGGTCACTGCCGTCAGAATTACGTCGGTGAACGGTAATCTCTTTTCGTGCATTATATTCGATTTATGCATGTTCTAATATATGAATCAGGCGCGATCGATCCGTCCAAGAGTTAGAGCTGTTTTGTTTTATTCGCTGCATTTGGATCTGACGTCGGGGTACGAAAACCCAACAGTGGTATCAGAGCCAGGTTGCGTTTTGATTCATATATTCAATAATTAATTTTATTAGATTGTTTCCACTCGATATTAATCGTATTCGAATTTTTCAGAAATTTTGGATCCGAAAAAATATAGAAAATCGATTGAATTTTTTTTTTTTTAATTTGAGTCCCAATATTTCTGAACCACCGATAACCACCACCGTGGAGGGCCGGCGACCGCCAGTTCGAGGCGCACATGGCGGAGAAGTGTTCTCCGCGGACGCCTACACAAACATGTGGGCCTTGCCGTGCGGCGCACAAGAGGATAGTGAACAAGGTGCGCAACTTCGATTTTACGATCTTCACGACCAACTCTTCTGGATCTCTTCGCGACACCTGCACATTGGGCAGAAAGGTTCCGTGACCATGGTTGTGCTCGAGCGAGGTGATGGCTGGTGCTACGTGTGAATCGCTGTGTTGCGTGGCTGCGACGGCTACAGTAAACCCTAGCCAGAAACCCTAAATTTGATTTTGAAAGAAGATGAACAATAATTTTCGGAATTATTAAAAAAAGTAATTTTTTGATAAATCTGAAAAATGGGGATAGTTTTTGGGTTGATATTGTTTTTAATTTTGGATCCAAATTGTTTGGAGTTCATAAATTATTTTGGGTCATTTTAGATGTTTTATCCGGACATTAATTTTTGAAACAACAAATCATAAACTTAATTTATTAAAAATATGATTTTAATTTATTAAGTGTAAAATGGAGATTTTATAATTTATTGAAAATTTAATTAATTAAAAATTGAATGAAATGTTTCATTTAATTTGTTATTTTATTTTTGATTAATATTATGATTTGAAGGTAAAAATAAGATTTTACCAATTAATTGATAATTAAATGACAATGTTTCATTTAATTTGTTAATTTTATTTTCGATTGATATGATGATTAACAGGTTTTTACCAATTAATTGAAAATTAATTAATTAAAAATTAAATAAAATTATTTTATTTTATTTATAAATGTTATTTTCAGTTAATAATACGATTAGTGGGGAAACGATAGAATGAATTAATTATTGTGATCTAATTATGTAAGGACCCCCGTGCCCTTAACCAGTTATTAGTGTATTAATTCATACCATTAGTGCATATAATCATACTATCATGGGGAATTTCCATATGCAAGTGATGCACCATATTAGCTATCCATAAAATTTCTTGCATTCTATCCGCATAATATTCAAATTCCCCAACCAGATTATTCATATAACATGCACCCTTATAATACACTAACATGCTCTCAGTTCATTTGGCAATTCCATATTTAATTGCATGCAAACCATGAATGAATAGAGAAGAGCCGTAGCCCATTTATACATTCCATATACACGTAAAATGTGCTCACATAAGAGCACCCAATGAACACGTGTGTATCTAATGTATAAAACACTCTACCGGATACCGTTACTGGCACTTCAATCCTGGAAGGACCTCCCAAGCACAACTCGACCTCAACTCTGGATCTATGCGCTTATTCAACCAGCTCTGGTACCTCGATCCTGGAAGTACCTCAAATCAACAGCCCGAGCTTAACTCCAAAGCTGCTGCTACACCTGTAGAGCTGTCAAAACGGGCCAGCCCGACCCAAACGGGCTGGCCCGCCCAACCCGCGGCCCAAATGGGCCCAACCCGTTTGGGCCCGCCTCTAGGCGGGTTGGGAAAACCCCAACCCAACCCGACCTGAGGCGGGCCGCGGGTTGGGGCGGGCCAACCCGCCGAATTTAAAAAAAAAAAAAATATTGAAGGCAGAGAGTCAATAACACATTCCACAAAAAATAAATTCATGTCTCATTGCCACAAAACCAACCATCAAGTCCATCACTATGTATTCACTACAATAAAATACCAACAAATGATAAAATAAACCAAATACAACTATAAAACCAACCATCACTCCAACGGCACAAGCAACCTGTAAAAATTTCCAAATCCAGCCAAAACTAGTTTCCAATTCATGATATCATTTCATATTCTTCTTCATCTCCTTCCTCTTTATCTTCATCAACAATCTCTATATTATTTGATCCCTCATTGAAAAAAGTTGTTTTAGTACTTGCACTATCTTCATTAACTACATATAAAATGCACAAAAATTAAAAATGCTATAAAATCACATTGAACCATAAGAAAATAATAAAATTACCGTTGTAACCATATAACCAATTACGAGTGCAAAGAAGAGCTTGCACTTTTTCAGGAAGGGTACAACTTCTATACTTGGTGAGCACACGAGCACCAATGGAAAAAGCTGATTCTGATGCAACAGTAGTTATGGGAATAGCCAAAACATCACACGCCATTAGTGCAAGAGTTGGGTACTGTGATATCCCCGAAATAATTAATTGCAATTAGGGCATTAATTTTGTTTATGAGATATTATGGCGATAATTAGATTATGTGTTGGGATTAATTATCTTGGTAAAATGCTTGTCACATGGTAGATGTGACCCGGTAGAGCATTTCCGGGTACATGTTGTACATGTTGGGATTTGGGTGCTAATGGTTTAAATGATATGGGTTGTGTCTTTTTGGTGATGCATGATTTTAATAGGGATCTTATTGCATTGTGGTAAAATACTTTTAAAATATCATGTTGGGGTATTCTACATACCATGCTTGTGTCTTGGAATACATTTAAAACCCCATATCATGGCTTAGGAGCCACTTGCATGCTTTACATCCCATCACCCCCTCCCTATCAGCTTTTGTCCCCAAAACCCCATCCCTCCACCTCAGAACTCTCATTTTCGTTTCTGCATCAAGAGTGGAAGAGTAAACTTGGAAAAAGAGTCTTTTGTGCTTTTCTTGCTTGAAACTTGGAGCTCAAGCGGTAAGCTTCCATCTTGGTAGAGTTTTATTGAGTTTTAGTTGGGTTTGTGGCTTGTTTTTGGGGATATAAGGGTGGATCTTGGTCCAACATCTTGTTTATGTTTGGGGGTTGTATATTAAGGTTGTTTTGTGGTTATATGTTGAGCATGGTAGTTGTTCTTGGTTGTACTTAAGTGTAGGTGTTGTTGGAAGCTCATACATGGAAGTTTCTCGCAGAAACAGGGCTTCTCGATCGATCGGAAAATGGGTCCGATCGATCGAGCAAGGCAGAGCCTGAACAATGCGTGAAATGAGCTTACCGATCGATCGGTAATTTTTCCCGATCGATCGGTGTGACGTCTCGATCGATCGGTAAAATGGCTCGATCGATCGGTGGAGGCGTACTTGGATGCCTATTTTTTCTTAACTTGGCGATCGATCGGGGCTTAGGGACCGATTGATCGCAAGGCATAAAATGTGGATTTTGAGATTTTGTTTTAAATGATGTTATTTTTGGTAATGGTTCACTTTTGGCTTCTAATATGGATTCATGTGATTGTGTAGAACCATCCCAGGTAGCCACACATCAAAGGAGATAAAGTTCCACGACATCTCCACTTTTGGAACTAAGGTACGTAGTGAGACGTACGAGCATCGGACGGTAAAACGTATTTATTACGCTTTGAATTGGCTATGCATTATGGTTGCACATGTGGTCTTATTTATGCATTATGGTTGCATATATTGTTGGAACATGCATTATGGTTGCATGAAATTGTGAGTCGAGGTTATATCACAGTGATGAAGAATACTTGCCGCCTTCATGTCGAGGCGATGATAGAATACTTGCCACTGTCATATTTAGCGATGAAGAATATTTGCCGCAAACATGTCGAAGCGAAGGATCATGCCGTTGTCATGTTGATGCGAGGGATATTATACCGCTAATATGTCGAAGTGAGGGGTATTAATGCCGCTGTCATGTAACGCGAGGGGTATTATGCCACTGATATAATAAGACTGGGATTGGCCATTAGTATACATGGAACGTTTGCATGTCATGACATATATTATTGGTGTTATAATCAATTAATTGTGATTATGGTACAGGGACAACCAAGGGAGCTTTTGTATGTGTTAAGTACAGGAAGTGATTTGCATTTATGGTTTATGCATTGAATTATGATCATACTATTGTGAATATGATTTATATACATGCTCATGGTTTGGGGTTGTTCCTGTAGGTACTTTTGGGCGGACGGGCTAAGGCGAGTTGATGCAGTGAGCCAGTGAGGAGTGCTCTTGGCATAGCAGGCTAAATTTTTGTATAGTATCTACTCTAGGAGTAGTGTAAAGCTATAGGATTAGCATTCATTAGTTGAGAATGTAACTAATCACTTTTGGAACTTCTTTTTGGCACTGTAATTTAATAGCTCAGGGCATCAACACAACCTTTATACTCTGTTATGCATGGAAATTTTTATTTACGCCTTTAATCCGCAATTTAAGGAACTAGGGACCTTACGTTAGTGGTATCAGAGCAGTGGGAGAACCCGGGAACGAGTGAAGGGTAGCCTTAGTATGGTTGGCTAGGTGTTTACATTTGGGGCATGTTTATGCATGTGGTGCATATTTATGTATACAATTGGCATACTAACATGCTTGTCATTCATATTGTCTAACGGTTTAGCATATATATTGTTTGGAATTGTTGTTAACCTTTGTGTTACAGCATGGCGGCTATGAATGCGGGGAACCTCAACGAGGAGGTGGGTGATATTGGGAGCGTGAATGCTAGCATCGGGCAGGCAAATCCTTTACCCCCACCTGCTGTGGGCATGGAACCGGTTGCTCAATTACTGTTGCCAGGGGAGCTAAGCCTGACACAATTCCTGACCTTCCACCTACCCATGTTTGAAGGAACAGAGACAGGAGAGGAGGCCGAAGAGTGGCTGGAGAGACTAGAACAGATTTTTGTATCTGCGCCGTGTGCTAGGACGGCTTGGTTAAGACTGGCAGAATTCCAACTGGCAAAGAAGTCTTCCATGTGGTGGAAGACGACTGTAATGGAATTGAGGGCACAGGGCATGGTAATCGACTGGACTCTATTTCGGACTCGGTTTCTAAACCGATATTTCTCTGCCGCGGCTAGGCAAACTAAGGAGGATGAATTTACGAATCTGAAGCAAGGGAACCTGACGGTTTCGGACTATGCCATGCACTACTCATCCTTATTGAGGTATGTTCCACACATTGCTACAAATGGGCATGCCAAGATGAGGCACTTTTTAAAGGGGCTGAGACCGGAGTTATTTGATCGAGTCATTTCTAACAACCCGACATCCTTTGATGAGGCACTAGTTAGAGCGGAGTTAGCGGAGATAGGGGTGAGTGCTTATCCTGATGCCATACCCTCACCAGCTCTATCACAAAGATCAACATCTGAAAATCTGAGGCCCCGAGGAGGATCTTTTAAGTCGCGGGGGACTTCTTCTTCTACTCGGTTTGGCGGAAGGAGGCCGGAGGGCCGGAAGCAAGGGATCGGAGGAGTGGTACATCTACTTATGGGGGACCGACTCAAGCTAGTAGAGCTGGAGATGTCAAGTGCCACTTTTGTGGAGGGCCACATTTGATGCGAGATTGTTCTGCGTGCTACATTTGTGGCAAGTCGGGCCACATTGCTCGGCGTTGCCCCAACCGGGAAGGACAAACGGATCTCAGGGAAGGTCGAGGGAGGTTTACTAGTGGTACAGTGCAGCAGAGGCCACCGATGGTGCCTCGTCAGATGGGAGGACAGGCGATGGGGCCACCTCAGGGACAGGTCTATGCATTGACCAGGGAACAGGCCGATGCAGCTCCAGAGGAGGTTATAGCTGGTACGTGCCTACTATTTACATTTTCCGCCTTTATTTTGATAGACACAGGTGCTTCGCACTCCTTTGTGTCTGCGGATTTTGTGGCGAGACATCATATGTGCACGTCTCCGTTACCCACGTCTCTATTGGTCTCGACACCCACCGGGAAGAGAGTTGTTGCTGATCGGTTTCTGATGGACTGCCTCATTTATTTTGAGGGCAACGAGATAAAGACAAATTTGATTGTTTTGAGTATGTCAGATTTCGACTGCATTGTGGGCATCGACATTCTGAACAGATATCAGGCAGTGGTAGATTGTCGACAGAGGACAGTTCGATTCAGATCTGGTTTGGGAGTTCAGTGGACTTTTTATGGCGACGGGTCTCGTGCGAAGATTCCGTTAATTTCGGCAATCAAAATGTCTCAGTTGTTGGAACGTGGTCACACGGGCTACCTCATCTATGCCGTGGACACGTCGGGAAAGAGCAAAGAGTTAAAGGTTGAGGATATACCAGTGGTAGCGGAATTTGCTGACGTATTCCCGGAGGAGATTCCCGGATTCCCACCGGCAAGGGAAGTCGAGTTTGGGATTGAGTTATTACCGGGGACATCCGCTATCTCCCGTGCACCTTACAGGATGGCACCGGCTGAGCTAAGAGAGTTGAAGGAGCAATTACAGGAACTCCTTGATAAAGGATATATACGCCCTAGCGTATCGCCTTGGGGCGCACCAGTTCTTTTTGTGAAGAAGAAGGATGGCTCGATGCGCTTGTGCATCGATTATCGGCAACTGAATAAGGCCACAGTAAAGAACAAGTACCCTCTTCCAAGGATCGACGACTTGTTTGACCAGTTGCAAGGTACGAAGTTGTATAGTAAAATTGATTTAAGATCCGGGTACCACCAGATACGGGTCAGGGAGGAGGATGTGCAAAAGACAGCATTTAGGACTCGGTATGGGCACTACGAGTTCTTGGTAATGCCGTTCGGTGTAACGAACGCCCCGGCTGTCTTTATGAGCTTAATGAATCGGGTGTTTCAACCCTATCTGGATCAGTTCGTCATTGTGTTTATTGACGATATACTCATCTACTCCCGGAGCGAGGAAGAGCTTGTGAGACATTTGAGGACAGTGCTCCAGATCCTTAGAGATCACCAGTTATATGCCAAACTCAGTAAGTGTGAGTTTTGGTTGAGCAGTGTAGTATTTCTGGGGCACGTCATATCTAGCAGTGGGATTTCAGTGGACCCTAGGAAGATTGAGGCGGTGATGGAGTGGGCTGCACCCACTTCTGTGCCCGAGATTCGGAGTTTTCTTGGTTTGGCTGGCTATTACCGACGCTTTGTCGAGGGTTTTTCTAAGATTGCTAAGCCACTTACTCAATTGACTCAAAAGGGAGTGCCCTTATTTTGGTCTGATGCTTGCGAGGAGAGTTTCCAAGAGTTGAAGCACCGATTGACGACGGCACCATTATTAGTAATTCCTACGGAGAATAAGAGGTTTGTCTATATACTGACGCATCACTTCAGGGCTTGGGATGTGTATTGATGCAAGATAAGCACGTGGTAGCTTATGCATCGAGGCAGTTGAAGCCGCATGAGGCTAGATACCCGGTCCATGACTTGGAGTTGGCTGCTATTATCTTTGCCCTGAAGATTTGGAGGCACTATCTATATGGTACGTCCTTTACCATATATACGGATCACAAGAGCCTGAAATTCTTATTCACTCAGGCGGAGTTGAATATGCGTCAGAGGAGATGGATGGATTTGCTCAAAGACTATGACTGTGAGATTGAGTACCATCCGGGGAAAGCAAACTTGACGGCAGATGCCTTGAGTCGGAAGGTGAAGAGTACTGCTGAAGAGGTCATGCATTTGTCGGCTATGATGACTTCCTGTTGCCATCTAGGCAATGACTTCGACATAGATACATCGCCTGTGCATGTATCGACCTTATTGGCTGAGCCAGATATCTATGAGCATATCAGGGGAGCTCATAGGACAGATGATGAGATTCAGAGATGGTCATCATTGGCACTTCAGGGACAGCCATCAAAGTTCAGAGTGGCTGAGGATGGTTTTTTGAGACTCGGTAACCGATGGGTAGTTCCAGGTACGCCGGAGTTGCGTAGAGGAATCTTGGAACGAGCTCATAGTAGCCGATTTAGCATCCACCCAGGAGGGAAGAAGATGTATAAGGACTTGTGTAATCAGTTCTGGTGGAAGCGGATGAAGCGTGATGTGATTGCTTTTGTCAAGAGGTGTTTGATCTGTCAACAGGTTAAGGCGGAGAGGCAGAGACCCGGTGGCGAGCTAAGGAGCTTAGAGATACCAAAGTGGAAGTGGGAACACATATCTATGGACTTTGTGACTCACTTGCCGAGGACTACTTCAGGTTGTGATGCCATTTGGGTGATCATTGACAGGCTGACGAAGGTGGCTCACTTCATTCCCTACAATATGACGTACACATACTTGAGGATGGCTCAATTGTATGTCCGGGATATAGTGAGACTGCATGGGATTCCAGTGTCTATTGTGTCTGACAGAGATCCGCGGTTCACATCTCATTTCTGGGGAGGTCTTCAGTCAGCTTTGGGTACTGAGTTGAGGTTGAGTACGGCATATCATCCCCAAACGGACGGTCAGACTGAGCGTACTATACAGACGCTCGAGGACATGCTGCGAGCTTGTGTGTTGGAGTTTGATGCCTCATGGCAAGATTCTTTGGCCTTGGTAGAGTTTTCATACAACAACAGCTATCAGGCGAGTATTCAGATGGCTCCGTTTGAGGCTTTGTATGGTAGGCGTTGTAGGTCGCCGTTGTACTGGGATGACTTGACCAGTAAAGCAGTGGGAGGACCCGAACTGATTCGGGAGATGGAGGATAAGGTAAAGATTATCCGTCAGAAAATGAAGGCAGCCCAGGACAGGCAAGCCGCCTATGCGAATAAACGGCGGAGACCGTTGGAATTTCAGTTGGGAGACAGGGTCTTTTTGAAGATTTCACCTTTCAGGGGTGTGGTTCGGTTCGGTATACGTGGTAAATTGTCTCCGAGGTATGTGGGACCGTATGAGATTTTACAGCGCATCGGTACCTTGGCTTACCGTTTAGCACTGCCACCGTCGTTGTCTGGTATTCACGACGTGTTTCATGTATCTATGCTACGGAAGTATGAGCCGGATCCGTCCCATGTATTGCAGTCTTCCGAGGTTCAGCTAGATTCTGATGTATCTTATGAGGAACGGCCAGTCAGGATTCTAGATAGGGCTGATCGCAGGCTTCGAAACAAAGTGATACCTATGGTAAAGGTACAGTGGGATCGCAGGGGTGTCGAAGAGGCCACGTGGGAGACGGAGCAGCATATGGTGCAGCACTACCCGGAACTATTCTCTGGTATGTGATTTATGTTTAGTTTCGTTTTGGGTAAGTGCATGCAATTTCGAGGACGAAATCTTATAAGTAGGGGAGTATTGTGATATCCCCGAAATAATTAATTGCAATTAGGGCATTAATTTTGTTTATGAGATATTATGGCGATAATTAGATTATGTGTTGGGATTAATTATCTTGGTAAAATGCTTGTCACATGGTAGATGTGACCCGGTAGAGCATTTCCGGGTACATGTTGTACATGTTGGGATTGGGTGCTAATGGTTTAAATGATATGGGTTGTGTCTTTTTGGTGATGCATGATTTTAATAGGGATCTTATTGCATTGTGGTAAAATACTTTTAAAATATCATGTTGGGGTATTCTACATACCATGCTTGTGTCTTGGAATACATTTAAAACCCCATATCATGGCTTAGGAGCCACTTGCATGCTTTACATCCCATCACCCCCTCCCTATCAGCTTTTGTCCCCAAAACCCCATCCCTCCACCTCAGAACTCTCATTTTCGTTTCTGCATCAAGAGTGGAAGAGTAAACTTGGAAAAAAGAGTCTTTTGGGCTTTTCTTGCTTGAAACTTGGAGCTCAAGTGGTAAGCTTCCATCTTGGTAGAGTTTTATTGAGTTTTAGTTGGGTTTGTGGCTTGTTTTTGGGGATATAAGGGTGGATCTTGGTCCAACATCTTGTTTATGTTTGGGGGTTGTATATTAAGGTTGTTTTGTGGTTATATGTTGAGCATGGTAGTTGTTCTTGGTTGTACTTAAGTGTAGGTGTTGTTGGAAGCTCATACATGGAAGTTTCTCGCAGAAACAGGGCTTCTCGATCGATCGGAAAATGGGTCCGATCGATCGAGCAAGGCAGAGCCTGAACAATGCGTGAAATGAGCTTACCGATTGATCGGTAATTTTTCCCGATCGATCGGTGTGACGTCTCGATCGATCGGTAAAATGGCTCGATCGATCGGTGGAGGCAGTACTTGGATGCCTATTTTTTCTTAACTTGGCGATCGATCGGGGCTTAGGGACCGATCGATCGCAAGGCATAAAATGTGGATTTTGAGATTTTGTTTTAAATGATGTTATTTTTGGTAATGGTTCACTTTGGCTTCTAATATGGATTCATGTGATTGTGTAGAACCATCCCAGGTAGCCACACATCAAAGGAGATAAAGTTCCACGACATCTCCACTTTTGGAACTAAGGTGCGTAGTGAGACGTACGAGCATCGGACGGTAAAACGTATTTATTACGCTTTGAATTGGCTATGCATTATGGTTGCACATGTGGTCTTATTTATGCATTATGGTTGCATATATTGTTGGAACATGCATTATGGTTGCATGAAATTGTGAGTCGAGGTTATATCACAGTGATGAAGAATACTTGCCGCCTTCATGTCGAGGCGATGATAGAATACTTGCCACTGTCATATTTAGCGATGAAGAATATTTGCCGCAAACATGTCGAAGCGAATGATCATGCCGTTGTCATGTTGATGCGAGGGATATTATATCGCTAATATGTCGAAGTGAGGGGTATTAATGCTGCTGTCATGTAACGCGAGGGGTATTATGCCACTGATATAATAAGACTGGGATTGGCCATTAGTATACATGGAACGTTTGCATGTCATGACATATATTATTGGTGTTATAATCAATTAATTGTGATTATGGTACAGGGACAACCAAGGGAGCTTTTGTATGTGTTAAGTACAGGAAGTGATTTGCATTTATGGTTTATGCATTGAATTATGATCATACTATTGTGAATATGATTTATATACATGCTCATGGTTTGGGGTTGTTCCTGTAGGTACTTTTGGGCGGACGGGCTAAGGCGAGTTGATGCAGTGAGCCAGTGAGGAGTGCTCTTGGCATAGCAGGCTAAATTTTTGTATAGTATCTACTCTAGGAGTAGTGTAAAGCTATAGGATTAGCATTCATTAGTTGAGAATGTAACTAATCACTTTTGGAACTTCTTTTTGGCACTGTAATTTAATAGCTCAGGGCATCAACACAACCTTTATACTCTGTTATGCATGGAAATTTTTATTTACGCCTTTAATCCGCAATTTAAGGAACTAGGGACCTTACAGGTACCGATGCTTATGCTTCATCCAATACTCCAAGACATCCAAATCTTCGTAATATATAAATTCAAGCTTTGGCTCCTCCAAGTAGAGATCCAATTGAGATTTTCCAGCATTTGTAATTGTTTGACTCTCGTATGCCTTAATTTCCTATATTAATTGTAATATGTTATCACAAAAAAATAAACCAAATAAAATATACAAGAGAAAGAAAGTGTTGGAATACTTACATCAAAAATTCTTTTTCCCTTGCTTCTAAATCCCCCTTCACTTTGTATAAGTGCAAGTGTGATAGAAGAAGATTGGGATTGTGAAGAACTTGTATTGTTGACATTAGAGTATTGTTCATAAAGCTTATACAACTTTGTCTTCACAAGTGACATCTTCTCTTGACATTTAATAGGATCACTCTCAACCTTCGAATAAAAATACTCCAACATAGAAAACTTTATTCGTGGGTCAAGAATAGCCCCAAATGCAAGCACCAAGCTATATTGAGTCCAATACTTGTCAAACTTCCCTTTCATCCTTCTACACATATCACTTACCACCATATCTTCATTTGACAAGTTTTCATTTAACAAAACTTCAATCTTCCAAACTTGCATAAAATACAAATTTGATGTCGGGTAAGAAGAACCGGATATCAAGTTGGTAGTATCATAAAATGGCTCTAGGAACTCACATATTTTCTCTCCTCTTTTCCATTCTTCAATTGAAGGACAATATTTATAATTCCTATCATTCAATTGAAGAGAAGCAAAAACCTTTTTATATTTGATTGCACTATCCAACATCAAATATGTTGAATTCCAACGGGTAGATACATCCAATCTCAAGCCAATACCAGTGTCAATGTTACCAACTGATCTCAAACATTCTTCAAATTTTTTCATCCTACTCTCTGAACCTTTCACATACTTGACAGATTCTCTAATTTTATTCAAAGGTACACTAGCAACTTTCAGACCTTCTTGTACAATTAGATTCAATATATGAGCAGCACACCGAATATGAAAAAATTCACCTTCACATAACAAACTATCATGCAAAGAGAGTTGCTCTTTCAAAATATCTTGCAAATTATCATTACTAGATGCATTATCCAATGTCAATGAAAAAACTTTTTTCTCAATTCCCCATTCCTTCAAGAATTCAAACAATTTTGCAGCCAATTCAACTCCCGAATGTGGAGGGGGCATGTGAGCAAAGCTCAGGATTTTATTGTTCAATTTCCAGTCATCATCAACAAAATGGCCAGTCAGGCAAATGTAACCCTCACTAGTGCATGCAGTCCACACATCTGAAGTTAGGCAAATTCTATTTTGAATATTAGCCAACACTTGCTTAAGTTTCTTTTTCTCCCTAAGATAAATGTTTGTAATATCAGAAACAATAGTGTTTCTAGAAATACAAACAACTTCAGGATTTATATACTTCACCCAAGCTCTAATCACATCATATTCAACGAATGAAAATGGCAAATCATGTTTAATAACTGCTGCAGCTAATAAGTCACGTGAAATTTTTTGGTCTATTTTTTTAGACCTTACCTTCCCATCATGATCAACAATCATTTGTCCTACATCGTGGAAGCTTGATAGTTTGCATTTTTGAAGATGACGCTTCAATGTAGAAGTCCCATATTGTTTTCCCCCACATTTATACTCCGCCTTACATCCCTTACATTCAGCTCTTTCTATACCATCTTGACCAATATCTTTCTTTGTAAAATATTTCCAAACATATGAAAATACCTTAGGCCTTTTAGCTGACTCTTGGTCGCTCTTAGTAATTTCCTTTTCATTATGATCATCTAAATTAATACTTTGATTTAAAGATGTAGACTCCATGAATCAAGTCACCAACCTCCTTTGACCCTAAATCAAACCTGCATAAAATAAGTATAAATTTTTGACATCAACTATCACATACCAAACAAAACCAGAAAAATTCCACAGTTGTAAACAACCAATCTCACAAGCACAATCGCACAAACCAAGTAACCAACAACCTATACAAAGTCAAACGCACATCGCACAATCTCACAACATAATCGCACAAGCAGAATCGGACGAGCAGAAGCGCATATATTCAACCGCACATCAAAATCGCACAGCAGAATGGCACAAATTCAATCGCACAAGTATATTGGCACAATCGCACAATTGCACTATAATATTTATCTTTTTCGAAATTAAATTTTAAGAACAAAAAATAACGTAAAAAAGTGAGATAAGAGAGAACTTACGTATGAAATCTTCAAGCAGGATAAAGAGTGAGAAATGAGGGTTTGGACTTTGGCGTTTGGAGGAGTGGAGGAAGATGATGAAAAATTGGAAAATTGGAAAATGAGGGAAGGCTAAGGCAACTCACGGACGGCTGTGAGAGAAAGAAATAAAGAATTATGAGGGAAGGCTTGAATAATCATCGGGAATTAGGTTAGAAATTTTTTTTTTTAAAATAAAACATTTGGTTTAGTTAAGGGCCAACCCGCGGGCCAGCCCGCCAACCCGCGGGTTGTCCCGCCAAAACCCGCGGCCCGTTTGGGCCAGCCCGTATAGGCCCGCCTGTTGGCGGGCCTTAAAAATGCTGGCCCAACCCGCCTAATAGGCGGGTCGGGTTGGGCCTGGCCCATTTTGACAGTACTATACACCTGTAACACCTGCCCAACAGAGACAGCCCCCACACGGGGTGAGCATACCAATACCACCAATCCAATAATCATAACATTGCAATTCAAATACAGAATGTAAATGCCATAATTTAAATGATACTCCCTGGATGGTAACACTCTCATCCGGGATCCGCTGTATTGTCCCTGTTCTCAAAATAACCAAACTCATCAAATTCCCAAAGCCAGTTAATCGTCACATAGATTAACTAATACCATTCTATTATGCCAGTTCCATAATCAAAATGGTAAAATCATTATATAAAAGACCGTAGATCTCACATATATCTAACCAATGATTCCATGTTCTTATTTCATTGCTCGCTCCACAATAGCGGCATAGTAAACTCCGCGCACGCTCAACAATAGCGGCGTCATAACCGATGGTCGCTCAACGGCGACAGCATCCCAAATCATTGCTCGCTCAATAGCGGCACCGTATGGTTCCCAATGTATAACCATTTGACGCAAATACCATTTACCATGCATATCATTATCCATTTATAGCAAGTATCATGTACCATGCATTTCAATACCTATTTGATGCAATTACCACATACTATGTATTTCAGTGTCCATATAATGCAATTATCACACACCATATGTTCAATGCCCATTTAATACAATTATCACATACCATACATTTTTACAGTTGCAACATTATAATAGGCTATGCTCGTACGTCAATACGTACCTTATACTTTCCATAGTTCGAGTCCGACTTCGCCTGAGTCCCACGACACGATGAGCCAAGTGCTAACATGCAAATAACTCCCAATTAAACATAGGCATGCAATCACGTGCCCAAGAACGTTCATAACTTCCCAATCATATCGTCAATCCATGACGATTACCAAAATAAAAGCCCCCCGGCTAAGCATGCATAATACCCAAAAATATACCATATAATAAGTTTAAAAGATAGCCAAGAATTCAACCGGGAATTCCGTTAATTAACTTTGGCTCCAACCAATCCATTTTAAAAGTATAGCATTCCCATTGGAATGTAGACATTGCCCCGAAAAACGGCCCCTTTAAACCTCGATTCCAAAATCCCGACATTTTCCAAAAATTTCAAAAAAACAAAACCCTTCGAGTGGCGATCGATCGCCACCCTTATCGGGATCGATCGCCACAGTCCAGTGGCCAAACTAGTGTATTCTCGCGATCGATTGCCAATCCTCGCGATCGATCGCCGAGACCACGCGATCGATCGCCACCACTGTTCATCGCCTTCAAAAATTGGAGTGCTCGTCGCGATCGATCGCTACCCCTCGGCGATCGATCGCCACCTGCGATTTTCTGAAAAATTCGAGCTTCCATGGTGTTTTTCACACCCAAACTCAAAACCAACACCCTTAACTTCCTTAACACCCACAATACTCCATTTAAACTCCATGAAAACACTAAAATCAACATTTTAGATTTTTAACCCAAAACCCCAAAATACAAATCCAACCCAAAGCTCAACCATTTAGCACAAAACCATAATCAAAACGAAGCTAAAGGTGAGGAGAAGAAACTTACCAACTTATCTTCGAGAAATCCAGCTCTTAGGACGAGCCTCCATCGATTTTTGCTCATCAAAGGGAAAGGGAAGGGTTTGGGGTGAGAGAGTGGCGTGAGGGAGAGGAGAGGAGAGAAATGGATTCTGAATGACGGAATCCCGAGTTCAACTGGTATATATAGCAAAAATGCCTCAAAATACCAATACCTCCACAAATACATCATGATTCATTAAAAATCATCTGTTTTCAAAAATCATCTCTCTAACCTCAAATCTCACCACCAGCCTCGGTACAAAGTACTCCGGACCCCAAATCCTACTAAAGACCAAATTCCAAGGTTATCACCATGATGAGGATACAATCTCATCCCTTGGACCCAACGACTCTAAAAAAAATCGGATTTAAAACCCCCGAGAGTCCCAAAACCGCAATTAATTTATAATTGCCACAATTAAAATCCATTAAGGATTATTACTACACCGGGATTAACATCAGTAATTTCCGGACATCACAAATTACATGTGATGTGATTAATACAATTATATATGATGTAATTGTTTAGTTTAATGTTTAATTACATATGATGTGATTGCATGGTGGATGATTACGGGCCTTGATCAATGTGTTTAGGTTTTTATTGTTTCATTATAATTGTGATTTTTGGCTATCGGGCCTGCGAGCCTGCACTCTCTATTTTCTGTTGTATCCTACCCCGGAATTGTATCCCTATTCTCTTGTTTGCATGGTTTAAATGTAAAATCATTAGAATTAGTGGGAGATCAAGATTGAAGATGGAGCATCAAGAATCAAGACATGTATAATGGAAGCAAAAATGTAATAGGTTTGCATTGCATACTTACATCACCTTAGACAGACTTGTGACCCATGTATGGCTCACGTGGATATATTAGGAAAAAGTCGTAATCTTCCATATTTATTGTTATTATGCATATTATGTATGATAAATGTTTGTTTATATGTTTTATTAGTACATATGATTGCATGAATATAACATAGTTGCATGAATCCGGCAAATAAACAAACAAGTACTTGATGAGATTTTAAAATTATTAAATCCCTATTTTTAATATGATTCAAAAAATTTAATATCAAACTGTAAAGGGAGCTCAGCTCAAAGGAGTTTGTTGTTTCCTATCTTCCATCAACATTTAAGCCATGAGATGTACTTTTGTCAGGTGTCTTGTCTCACCCTCGTGGGGGGCATCTGGCATGGGAAAGCTGTGTGTTTAACTGCCACTTAATTATGGATATAGTTATGTTAACCTTTAAGATTGCTCACCCTCATGGGGTCTTATTAGCGGACATTACCATCCGTGTGATAGGTTAGTTTGACGTGAGAAAGCATAATTGGCCTGCCTCCGTAGGATTATGTCAATCACGAGTCGAATATCTTGGGGTTGCATATGATGCAATTGTGAGCTACCTTTAGTATCATTAGGTCGGTTGGACCCTCGCCCGGGGCTATCATGAGCTAGTTAGACTCCAAACCCACTAAGAAAATATGATTTTCCGTTTATTTGTCATGAGGGTGACAAATTCAAAAACTTTAGTCGGAGCATTCAATAACTAAAGTCCATAGTTTTTGAATTAATTAATAATCAAACGGTTTGCTTATATTTTCTGTTTATTTTTCATTATTAAAATTTCCATGAATCCGATTACATCAAGTCTCGATATAAACAAATTAACCACCAAATTATTATGATTGACTATTAACTTTAAAATAGTGCTTGCTTCTAAAAACTTATTATATACCCTTGGTGGGAGCCTCATGTTGAAGTGTCTCCCGGTTCATCTCATGAAGAGATCGCCACACTTGAGAAGTGGTGGGACGATGATCTCTCGGCTATGTGCTATATGATAGCATCAATGTCACCAATGAGTATCAACATAGATATGAGAAACTTGCTTACATTGCTGATATTTTCCAACACCTACAAATGTTGTTTGGTGAATGGACGCCATTACTGAGACTCACGACTTCAAAAGAGCTATTTTCATTTCACATACAAGATGGGGCTTCGGTCTACGAGCATGGTATAAGAAAAATATCTCTTCTTGAGAAATTGGAAAATATGAATGTGATAATACCTCATTAACTGACTGTAGATTTGATCTTATAGTCAAAATGTTGGAAACTCACGAGTCCTTGATTCAAAAGGAGAAACATGTTTTTCTTGTTAAATCTTCTACCAATAGTAGGAAGAGTTTAAGGATAAAGAAGAGGAAGTGAAATAGTTCCCAACCTCAAAAGACGAAAAATTGATATAGTAGCAACTAAGAAAAGAAAGGCATCTATGTTTTCACTGGTGGCCACTGTTGCAAAACTGCAAGGAAACCTATACCAGAAGCGTTCTGGAAATGGTGTATTTTGGTTTGAGCAATTATTTATTTGTTCTAGATTTAATCGTGAATATTATTCCTATTTTGATAGAGAATGATATTCTTTTAAATTTGCAAATGTGATTTGTAGTATTTTTAAGAATGCATGTTTTATTGAATCTAGTGAACTTATGAACGATTAGTATGATTATGTTTAAAGAATATAAAAAGAATGATAACTTAAATCTCACATATCTTTAGCATGTGTTGAATGTCCATTGAATTTGATTCATATGGACGTATGTGGAGCACTAAATATTAGTGCAAAAGGATGCTGAGTTATCTTAAAGAGAATGTGATTCTCTCTGAGTAACTCACTAAAGTTACATATTTGTTGAACATAATTCATACCAATACAGTGACCAAAACTCCATATACGATATGGACTGAAAAATAATCCAAATATAGATTTGAGATTATTCTGCTTATGTGAAACAGCCAGTGGGAGATGAGTTGGATAATTGATCAATCTTATGTTATTTTGTGAAAATCTATATTATCAATTGGAGACAAAATGTTTGTTTCGCAAGAGCAGTCTTTCTAGAGAAAATATTTCTATTATAAAGGAATGACAATATAAAATATAACTTGAAAGGGTTCAAGAACCACAAACCACTAGAAAAGTGAAACCGGTGAAATTAATTGATTCAATCATAACATTTGAATACACATACCAATGAGATCTGAAAGTGTTTCAAGAACTCTTGATAAATTGAATTTACTCCTAGAAAGTAGTCAAAATGATTTTGACCATGGATGTGATCCTAGGACTTTCAAGGAGACGATGTTGGACATCGTTTCGGGATATTGGCGAGATGCTAAAAATTTGAAATATACTCCATGTACTCTAATAAGGTATGGACCTTAGTAGATCCTCTCTGGGAATTGTTCCCATTGGCTGCAAATGGATCTACAAATGAAAGCTTGAAATGGATGGGAAGGTAGCGATATTTAAGCTTAACTGATGGGAAGAGGTTATTCTCATAGGCAAAGAGTTGTTTGTGAGTAACTTTTCACCAGTTGTGATGCTATAGTCTATTTGAATTTTAATAGTTATATCTTTATATTATGAATATGAGATATGACAGATGGATGTGAACACAACATTTCTCAATGATGACATTGAGGTAGAAATGTAGTAGCCAAAGGTCTTCACAACTTCAGGGAGTGAGCAAAATGTTTGCAAACTTCAGAAGTCCGTTTATGGGCCTAAGAAGGCATCCCGAAGTTTGAACTTCCTTTTTGAAAACATCATCAAAGTGTTTGGTTTTGTTAAAAATCCGGAAGTGACATGTGTGTACAAAAGGGTTAGCGGGAGCGTGGTTATATTTGTAGTGTTTTAAGTCGATAATATCATACTCATTGTGAATGATACTGGATTAATCGATTAAATCATGTTTATCTACTAATTTCTTCGTGAAAGATTTGGGAGAAGCGTCTACGTGCTTGGCATAAGGATCTATATGGATAGATCTAAAGGATGCTTGATGTCTCTCAATCTACGCACATAAACACTGTGCTAAAAGGGTTTAGCATGGAATAGTCCAAAAAGGAGTTACTTCACAATATGCCATAGTATTCATCTCTCGAGTCAATGAGTCTTAAGATTGATGAGGAGAGAGAAAACGATAACATTAGTACCTTATGTATCGACTTTTAATAGCATAATGTATGATATGTTATGTACTTGGCCTGATGTATGTTCTTAGAGTAATGAGCAGACATCAGACAGATCCCTGTGAAGACCACTGGAAGAAATGTGAAAATAATCCTCAAGTACTTATGAAGAACTTAGAATATGCTCATGCTTTTTGGATCTGTAAGTGGAGAAATAAAAGTTGAAGGCTAAGCTGATTCTGATTTTTCAGTCGGATGTACATGATACCAAATCGATGTTCCGATTTGTATTTAAGCTTAATGATAATGTCGTTTCTTGGAAACGTTCCAAGCAAGACACCACATCGGATTCCACACTGTAGCTGAATAAATTGCAGCATAAGATGCCGCAAAGAGGCAGTTTGGATATGAAATTTCATCAAAGAGTTGGGTGTAATTTCTAACGCGGTTGACATAGTTCCTGTGTACTGTGACAACAGTTGGGCTATCATGAATAGCCAATATCTCATCAGAATCCAAACATATATTGAGAAAATATCATCTAATGAGAGAGATGGTAGACGCGACATTATTATCGAGAGAATCGCTTCAACAGAAAAATATATAGAATCCACTGACAAAGCCTTTACAACGACTTGTGTCTGTCAGACATCTTGGGAAGATGGTCTTGAGACACATGAGTAGTTGGTTTTGGGAAAGTGAAAGATATTGTTGTCATAATGTGATTAAGTAAATCAATAGTTGATTGATTGAACTTATAATCTTATTATGACAAATCTTTGTTTGAATATTAATATATATGGCACTTCTTTATATGTTTACCCATGCATCTGGATGTATTGATGAAGTCCTTGAGATTGATATAGTACATAGAATGTGTTACGCATATGATGGTGACTATGAAATACATATTCGGCTGCGATTTCTAAAAGTTCATGGTCGATGAGCCATCGAGAATGGGATATCGATATATGCTCGTTAGAGACTGGTATTCATGATGTGTCTAGTGTAGTGCGCCGCGTTTCATCGGCGTTGGCTTGGAGAAGTCAGCACACATGAATAGGTGCTCAATAGGAATGAGTTCACTGAACGACCCTACTCGGAATTCTATAAGTTGTTACCACTTGTCGAGTATAGAATTTCTAGTCCTAGTTGTGCACCATTACTCCTCATGACCCGAGGCGTCATTGAGGTCTTGACAGATAGCTGTATACTTTGATTTAATGACTGATCACATGCAGGTCATAAAGTTGTTATTTTGGGTATTCAGTGATGCTGGCAAAGGTCTATGATTATCGTTGGGGATTCACCACTGGTCTTGATGAACCAGGATGTCCTATGTGTTTTTCTATATATGATTCGAGGAATCTCTGGCCAGAGTGGGTAGTGCTTATGAAAAATGAGTTTTTCATATATGCACATAAGGAATCATATAACGTGAAACTAATACATAGTTATTGAAATCATAAGGGTCTCGATCAACCAATGCCCTAGATTCAATCGGGACATATTGAGTGAAAAGAATGTATTGCACGCTAACTATGGCTGACGGGTTCTCGTACGTTGCTAGTCATTTGTATCTAGGTCTTCGTGAAGCGCAGATGCTAGGCACTACCAACGATCGGTAGGTTGTTGCTGGAGTTATATTTCAGCCATTGTCTATTAAAGGAGATTAATTGACAATGGAGCATTCAGGGTAAGCCCAAAGAAGTTGTTAGATTTCTAAAATCACAAAGGTTGTGATCCTACTGTTATAATACACTCGAGCCTCACTGGGTCACAATTAACCGACCGCCGATCTATCGATGAGAATTGAGACTTAAATGTTAAGTGCTCAATTTAAGTGATTTAGAAGAGATGCATTTAATTTTTTGAAAGCTTCTCACTTTAGTGGAGTTTCTATATTTGAAAATGTTTCATTTATAGAAAGTTCTGAAAATAAAACATTTGATATATTTATGTCTCATAATTATGTACATTGGTAGTACATCAAGTTGTTCAATTGGATTGAGTTACTTGGATTACGAGTTTGTAGTTTGTATTGGATTTTGGGCAAGTGGGAGATTGTTAGCAATGCCCTTCAAGCCAATGGGCCAATGGCTGGTCTGTTGGACTTAATGGACCCTAGCCCAACTAGACAACTATAAATATGTCAGTCATTCTCTAGGTTTGAGTAATTGATTCCATTCACTCTCATAGAAACGCTAACACCAAACTAGCACCGGTACTGAGTTTGTAGATCTGGTCAGGTTGGTTGGACTCGAGGGTCACTGCCGTCAGAATTACGTCGGTGAATGGTAATCTCTTTTCGTGCATTATATTCGATTTATGCATGTTCTAATATATGAATCAGGTGTCGATCCGTCCCCGGGTTAGATCTGTTTATGTTTTTTTCCGCTGTGTTTGGATCTGGCGCCGGAGTACGGAAACCCAACACTAAAATTATACATCCTTATGTAAAACTTATATTATGTTATTTGAAATGTGCGGCGATAATTGAGTATTACCAATTAGTGTTGAGTGACTCGTATATTTTATGAAGGGCTAACATAACTTGTACATTTCCGAAGTGAGACAACTCTCAACACACCCATCCCTCACGTGTGACATTAAGTCAAACATGTTGATTGATAACGCGAGTGACAATGAGCATGCAAACGGAATATCCAATCACATGAAAAATCCGCTCTAATATCATAACTCATAGTATATGTATCTTATAAAGCGTTAATATGACTTGTTAATTCTATCTTGGGACAACTCTCAACATTGAGATAACACACCTTAAGATATATCTACAATATTGTTAAATCACTAGAGGTCGAAGTTATTCAAAACAATGGAGTAAATTTACATGGAAAATTTATTATTATTATTCTGTTAACATCTTTAATCCAATTGAACATTGATCGAGTGAAACTTTGTTGCTACAATTTTATCATTATCATAGATACATTTTTTAGTTAGGAACGAGGGAAAGGATTTCAAAATGAGGTCCACAATATTGACTTCTCATTTATAAACTTAAGACTCAAATATGAACAAGACTTTCTATGTCTAATTAATTTTGCTTGTTCACCGGTTGAGATGAATTATAAAAATTTCACATACGTCTTTCAAGCTATTCTAAGACGATAAATTTTTTTTTTCTTTTCGAATTGAATTCTACAACGAGATATATTCACAGGCAGGGATCAAGCATTTATCGCTTTACCAAAAGTTGTAGCTGATGGTAACGGTACAACTCAAATCTTTTAAACCATACAACAGCAAAAACACAACGTTTCGATCGATCACACAGCAAGGGCAATTATTGTACCCCAACAATCACCCTCCCAATAACTGCACTATTTACAAATCATGATAATCGAACACGTGACATTGGTTCTGATATCAATTATAGGATCAACAGACATCATCTAAGCCTAAATAGTGGTTGTATGGATGTTCTTATTGGACCAACTGATCTAAATAGTTTTGTTGTTGAAGGGCACCTGTGTAAAATGCCGAACTGTCCTCAAAGATAGTCATTTAAAGCGAGTACAGACAGAGTCATTTGATTGGATGGACTCCATTGAATTTGTGTTAGATCCACAACTCTTTTAATTATGTTATGTTCCATATAATGATTCCTTCCCCATATTTATGCAGCATGGATCATGACAACTGGGATCATCGCAGAAGAAATAAAAATTATTTATAAATAAACAAATAATAAACCAAATTTCAAATAAATAACATTGGTCTGCTTGCTTCTTCATCAATCTTGAGGAAAATAAAATGATTTGACAATGAATGACTCGTTTCTCTAAGTCTTCTTTTTGTATTTAAATTAATTAATGCTTTTGTTATCTGATCCGTAATAAAATGATCATTAGGTGTAGAAACAGTTATTAATGTGTATTTACCTATGAAAAATATGTAATTATACATTAACTCAATATTAAAACATAATATATTTTTGGGCCTAAACCCGATCAATACAAATTTTCCATTTAATTCACATTATGTTAATTAAATTAGAATTTTATATGACATTAAAAATAGTTAACCTTTCCTAAATAATCGAATCCACCTCTTGTTTACAAGTCTCTTTTATCTAGGCGTTGGATTTCGAGATTCAATGCACTACAAGTTTTCAATATTTTTACCATTATATTACCACAATGAAGACATAACATTAGGGATGGTAATAAGGCGGGCTTGACAAAATTCAAGACCTACCCGCCAAAAAAAAAAACCAGACCCCCCTCTCCACCCTGTCAAATTTTAGATGTCCAAGCTTAATATATTTTTGAACATAAAAATGACATAAACTACCATACTCACCACAAACATATGCTCATATAATACATAAACTACAATAATATACACTTTTTTCTTCATGAGCCTGAAATTAAGGCTAGCATTTAGGACATAAATGAGATATATTAATAAAATAAAAAGTGAATAAAAATAAAATTAATATTTATACGGGGAGGATTTGGCTAAACCAGGATCGCACCGCTCCGCATCAGAAACACGGTCAAACGGGTCCAGACTCACATGCTAGATATATCTGAAACATACTACAATTGATACTTAATTAATTGGAGATGAAATTTGAAATCTCTTTAATTAAATATATCTAAATGATTAAAATGATTTCAAACAACGACAAATTGATTGATCAAATAATGCAAAAAACAATATCCAAGAATTTTTTTTGTGAGAGCAACTATTGCAACTATGTTTTTTTAGCAACGATTGAGGTGGGGGATGGAGACTCGAATACGAGGTATTCAAATCGTAATTACAACCGATGTTAGATGAGCTACAAGCCATGTGTAAACAATATTCAAGATTTGATTGTAATAGTATAACCTTTTTCCTTTTCCATCTGGTCTACTCAAATTTAGGTTCGAATAAACGTTTAAAAAAAATTGAAAAAGAAAAAGAAAGACAAAAGCTTTAAATCATAAGCATTAAATAGGTCAAAAGAAAAGACCAAAAGGGTTGTTGGGCACTGTCCGAACCAACTTTCCCCAATACATACATTTCAATATGTATTTATTATCTTAATAAAAAATGTCACAAGTTGAAAAACACTAAAGTCTCAATTATTCTAACTACCAAAAGCAATGAGCAAACAAAAGACAGTGTCCCCAATTTCAACATTCCCCTTAATTACTTTCCCCTTTTCGTGCATCTATTTATATAATTAAACAACCCTAATTTTACGCCTTTTAAGTACTAACAAATTTTCCTAAAAAGTATTTAACATATGTATTTGCGCAGAAAATAAAGAAATATATTTATAGATTTTAGAATTTAAAAAATGAATACAAACACGACATATTTATGGCACATTAAACAAGAGGGGGCACAACAATTACCCGAGAGAGATTGCAACGTGGTGGTTGAGCTGATTGTATAGTTTAAAAGATTTGAGTTGTACTGTTACCATCGGTTATAGCTTTTGTAAGGAGGCGAGCGATTGATCAGACAATTATTATCAGAGTCAAGATCACGTGTTCGATTCTCATGAGTTGCAAGATAGTGCAATTATTGAGAGGGAGATTATTGGGTTGTAACAATTGTCATTGACGGGAAAATGATCAAAACATGAAGCTTGAGCTGTTGTACGGGTTAAAAGATTTGAATTGCATCGTAAGACGGCAAACGTTTGATCATACACACAAGTAAGATCCACAACCCATATTAGCTAAATATTTATGTGAATAATTTCCTTTTTATATAAACTTGCCAGCACAAAAGCTTCCAAAAATAGAGGAAAGATATGTAAGTTATGGTGATATACCAATATACCAATAACGAAAACATTTGATACTCAATATATATAAGAAGATTATGGTGATATACCAATAACCAATTAAAAGATATAATTATTTCCAATAATGTGTATTGTAAAAACAAGTAAACAAAAGCACAAAAGCCCCGCTGAAATAATACTCTGAATTATTTCTCGACTTTTAAAATCTCATATTTGTACTTTCTAAACTTTCCAAATTAATTATATATTTATGTATCCTTATATGTATTTTGGAATTTTCTTTTAAAAAATATATGATATATTACTTTTAATTTTAATCATGATTGATAATTAATGTTTTTTAGAATTTATATGATATAAATTAAGTTATGTGGGATCAAATAACTGTCAATGTTTGTAAAGTGATCGAAACGTGCGTGACACTTGAACTGTTATACAATTTAAAGATTATAATTGCAACATTATCACCAGCTATAGTTTTTGAAAAACGACAATCGCTCCGGCATGTAAGTTAGCCGAAAAATCTATGCTAACTAATAGTAGTAACTAAAGCATGGAAATTACTCAGCAACACCCCTATATATGTATTTGTTTTTGGATTATAATACATTTCAAAATTAAACTACTTGATGAATTAAATCAAACAAAGCAAATCTCCATCAATTTTGACCATTTCAAAAGCGAAATCTCATAATGTAAAATTCCCAATAGTCAAAATCCCACCAAATCTCCTTTTCAAGATACCCTACGTGAAGTAGATTTCAACTCCAGTCATGTTCAATTGCCTCAAAATTCAAAAAACACTTGTCTCACACCAGCTATGTTGCACTTCCAATAAGGTCAATTCAATCCCCAAATCAATTTTTTTCTTAACAAAATCAACTATACAAATCATACGAGGAAAATATTATTATTACAGCAATTATTATTACCGTCACAACATTTTCATGTTAAATTCAAGTGAAAGTATTTTAACACTCATCAGTCACATCCTCCCGGCATAAAAAAATAAAGGTTCGATAAGGCCTATACCAAGGTTTCTCGATCCTCCTGAAATCTATTCCTACTTCTTTCTTTCCTTGGTCTTTCATTCCGTCGTATTCCTAAAAACTTACCCACTTACAATATATTAATCGCTAATGCACCTTTCTTTTATCAAATCCATAGAAATTGATATAACAGCAACAATAATAACTATAACTATGACAATATAATAACACATTATATAACCCATTTAAGACCCAATTTAATTTTACAATAAGATTATATATATATATATATATATATATATATGTGTGTGTGTGTGAGTGAAATATGAAAATATTACTTATGTTCTCAAGTTCTTGGCTTCATCTGTATAAAATGCCAATCATCTGTGCCTCTCGGCATAGCCCCAGCCAGATCTCAATACCCCACCATTCATACAGACAAAATACTAGCATAAAAGACTAATGCATGGCTACGGATTTTTGTCGCGAATTTGATGTGTTTTTACTGATGGAAAAATTTATTTTTTGACAAGAAAATTCAAATGTGTGAAATTATTTGATGGAATGGAAAGATAACAAGGCATTTAAACATATGTTCATACACATATTATTGAACATATATATGAAATATTGATTTTCTAGTCTATAACAAATTTGAAATAATAAATATTAAAATAAGGTAAGATGATAATATCAGAAATTTGCATGATTTTGACTCTGGGACTTGGATTTCTTGGACAAAGGCTCTGGTGAGGAGGAGACGGATCCACTACTCCCCGCCGCCCAGGTATCGTTCGAGCATTCTGAGCCGAATGAGACATCCAAAACCCCATTGGGACTGCAAGGCGATGATCCGAACTTTCTTTTGTTGCTTGAGTAGAATTGCACACTTGTGGCTACATCTTGTATGAATCTGCAGCTGTCCTCCACTTTTTCCTGTAATTTCATAGTTTTCTCAAATCTATTAGTTAAATTTGTGAGAGAAACAGAGATCTGAATCATGGTCAAAGAGAAAATGGCAAGAATCCATACTTTGTTTGTTCCAAGAATGTTTATTAGGTGATCATGACATTGCACTCCAATGGTGGGCTCAACATTATTTATAACATACAGCATTGTGGCAGTGGCCAATGCAGAAGGTAGATGGCACACGAATCTACAATCTGCAAGTTTATTTTATACATCAAACTTAGAAAATACAAAACCCTTTAATAATATTCATTAAAGAAGCATTATCGAAATTTAATTCTTTACCAGAAATGATGGAAAGAAGCAGGCACTCGGATCTACTTAGGAAATCTTTACACAGAGAGCTCTTCAATCCAAGATTCCTTGAAATGTAATCAAGAAATGAATGTGGGGTGACTGGATTCATCTTCCATTGAAGTGTAGAAAGAACCAAAAGCTCCATTCTTTGAATAGTTTTCGACTCAAACACATACTTGGCCTCCTCCACCTAAAAGTAAATATTAAAAAATTAAAAAATTAAAAATAAAAAAAACAAATCTAACCATATATCCCAAAAGATTGTATAAACATCACAACAAAATCTGACATTGAAAGGAAAATATTGCATCAAAGATTGATAATACATTTCGTTTACTTTCACATACTTGGAGATCTAAAAGTAGAGGCACTTGAGTCTCCTCAACTTTGGCAGCCAAAGAAAGACAAGCCACAGCAACAAGTTGAGTCAACCATGGCTTCTCTCTCTGAGACTGAAAACTGGAGAGAAACCTATCCAAATAGTTAACTGCAAGAACCGCAGTGAGAGCGGAAAAGGAGTAATACCCAGTAACCTTAAGAATCCACTCAACTGCCTCACCCCTATATGGGCTCTGCTCAAATTCACTGCACAGTTCATTTTCCTTCTCTTTGGCCAATAAACATTTCAATTCTTCATCTTCACTCGACAAGTTCCGATCCAAAAACCCACAAAAGATTCAGGATTTAACTTATTGTCTTTGTCCAAATCACTGTCCCCGACCCCTTCTTCTGTCATGAAAAAATAGGTTCTTGAGTTTTTGTTCTATTATTTCTTCATTACTATCACCAATGCTCTTCCTCGCAATGCCAAAGATCGAGCGTGAATAATGGGTTTAGATGATGAAAAGACCTCCTCTTCCGAGAAGAGAGTTTCAAGGCGTGCATTCATTATAGTCCAATAGAGAAACAATGAGTGATAAAGAAGAGTGGCTTGAGATGTGCTTTGAGTCATCCCAATAAGAGAAGTGGGGGGAAGGTGAGTAAATTTTGCTCTTGTGGGATTAAATGTGCTGTGACACCCTTCTTTTTCTAGACGTTTATTTAAATATTTAATTAATTAATTATCTTTTTTTTACATACAGGCTAATTCAAAATAGACCTGGGTTCCAGTCCATCTTATGAAAACTATCTATCAAAACCGAGTTTATAGAGTAGAAGAACACGTAGGTTTCTGATCACAAATTCGGATTCTTTGTACCAACATTTATATCGATCGAGTCTGTCCACAAACAACCGAACTTACATAGTATGATTTACTTGGTTGATATGATTTACATGTTATTACGTCAATCCGAAAGTTTACTACGTACAAATCCAAAAGGTAACGATTGTAATCCTCAGCATTATAAAAAAAAACATATATCAAATAAATAAACAGTCGTGTATATTTACTATGATATACAAACAAGAAGTATTATACCATCACGAAGCGATGGTTAATATAAATACTATAATGTTGTAAAAATCGATGTGGTTGGAAAACATAATTCAGTAAAATAAAACTAATTTATTTCACGGTGAGCAGAATAAGAGCATAATAAGCATGTTAATACGACGCCTTAATAGAAAATTCCAAATTTGTTTAACTTTTCATAAATAAAAAGGAATTGAACGAGGAGCCGTATGATGTGAAAATCTCATGTAAAGGTAATGTATGGTGGCAATAAGGGTGACTCACTAGAGGCTCGACAACAAAGAGAAAATATGTACGAACGAGATATACAGCAACAAGAAGCTTCTTCTTGTTTATATCTTTCATCAAAAGATGTTATTCGATAATGTCTGTCTAGTAGACCCCCTGCTAATCAGGAACATTCAAATATTGTCCTACATTCATTCGTGAAGGTACTCCAAATGGGTGGAAGGAAGCCACTACGAAGAAATTCACAAGTACGACTAATTAAGTATCGATGAAGTAGTGCAAATTAATGCAAAAACAACGATTATCACTCCGATTTTTTAATACAAACTATGGGTGGTGATTTTTTATTTTTAAATGTAACATTGATACACCACTGTCTTCATATTAATTGAAAGAGTGTTATATGTCACTATACCACCGACTGAGATGGTGTCAAAAGTCCACTCTAATTTGATACCAAACTTAAAATTAATTCATAAACTAGGGATATCTTACTTAAGGTTTACAACATTAAGTTTCAACTCCTAGAATATAACTAATCTATTCGGATTATCATAATTAGTATTTGTATGGTTTTCAGTGGTTCATTTGTAAGCCTAGATCATAAATCATTGTGATTTCTTAAAATCGAACTAAATTGCTCCTCTATGGGTATAAGTATATATTGAGTGCTCATTTAATTATTATTAGCTTACATCAATTTTGGTTTTTTATCAATGAAATCGTGATTAATGCATAACAGTATCTCATTATCTCAGTCGTGGCGGAGCTAGGGGTGCACAAAGTTCACCCTAGCTCTGCATCTGTGGTCGGTGTCCTTAAACTCACAATTTAGCTCCGTCCTTGATCCCAACTACAATTTGCAAGCATTTATCTGAATTACAGTTACGTCGAACTGACTCTTGACACCTTTACATCATTAGTTTGGAAAACTAAGCAACAAACACTAGCACTGTGACGGCCCGCCCAGACGGGTCGCCCGCCGTATTCAATTGCTTGAATACACGGCTTCACTCATTCAAAATCTTGTTATCACTTTGAATTTTTGTTTAGCGGAAACGTTTTAATTCTTATCGGATGTTTGACTTAATAAATTTTTACCCGTGACTTTTATTTTAGAAAAATTTGGGCAGAGTCTCCTCTTAAAAATTGTGCCCTTGATCTACCAGATCACTACAAACCATAATAACAAATCATAAAATCAAATAACTAACCCAACGAAGTCTCAATCCAAAACAACTAAATCAAAATAAAGTCCTCAACATAAAAACATAACCTCTCAACATAATTAAACTTTTCATTTCATAACTAAATATCCTCCGCATCATCTAAGTCTTCCACTCCATCTGTAATATGTCACATTACAGGTAAAGTTTGCATCATTTTTATAGTAAGCATAATAAACATTTGACAAAAAGTATCAAACCATCATTTTCATAATGTGACGAAAAATAATATACTTTCATATCAAAATACTTTCACACATATATGGTTTAATCCGAGCAGTCAACGGAACTAAATTTCACAAACGAATCATAACGGAAATAACGCACAGATAACCAACGAAACGTAACGGAACGAATAACAATATCATAT